>VWZN01001582.1:916304-980685 GCA_013396955.1 Regulus satrapa | reverse complement strand
CCGCCAAAAAAAAAGAGCTGTGAAAGAAAAAAAAAAAAAAAAAAAAAAAAGGAATGTAAAAGGGTCTAAAGAAGAAAGAGAAAAGCAGAGCGTATTCACAGGTTTGGAACTGTGGCAATGAAATAGCTCCAAAGAAGATAACCAGCTCAGACTCTAATTTTAAAATGTATGGGATCAGGACAAAAAGCAGGCTACATAGCAAAATGGCAAGTAGATCATTCAAGGTCCATGTGTTCCTGTCCAGCTGGGAGAGTTACAGCAGAAAGAGTGACTGCAGGGTGGTAGAAGCTGGTGCAGGCTATTGGTGCATTTATACTGCCACAGAAGAGACTGCCTGAGACATAAGAACATGAGAGTATGAGGAATTGCTTCCTGGAGCAGAGCACTGGGGCCATCTGGTCAAGTATTCTGTCTCCCCCCCAGTAAAAGCACATGCTATTCAGGGGGAGCCTGGGAGCTGTGGCACTTTCTGCTCTTTCCCTCTATATTCAGAAATGTTGGATCAGTGGTGCTAATGGATTCATCCCTGCCCTGTTTTCAGTAGCCATTTGTAGATCTGTTCTTGAATTTGTCTAATAACACACTCCTCCTTTGCAAGCTGGTTGGTGACTTTTATTAAAATGGAAAAAAAAAAATTAAGAAGAAGACCTATGTCTAGAGAGGTAGCCTCATGTTTGGAAAAGTCTGACTCCATTTCCTGCTATGTGGTAGGAAAGGTGCTGAAACGGAGGCTTTTCGATTCTTAAAGATGATGATTTTCAGAAACAAACATATCTAATTCCCGTTGATATCAATCAAAAGGAAATAGACTCCCTAGGGCTTTTCAATTCAGCAATTTGAATTGCAGTTATGCATTTCATGGTTTGAAAAGTGCATCAGCCAACTGTGCATCCGTAAGTTTCTTAAGGACCTTTAAAAACCTGCCTTTAGTCTCTGTGCCCTAACCTCCAAGTCCTAAGGAGAAGGTTAGACTTGCCCATCTCAGAGAGGTGGGATAAAGAGAAACACATCAGATATCACGAAGGGTTCATCTGCTAAGGCAAAGGAACGTCTAGTGAAGATCGAGAACTGTCAGAAGTTCACATTTGCCTGGGGCACTCTGCCGAGGATCAGCCAGTGAAATGACCTTTCCACACTCACAGAGAAGCCCTGCACACACGACAGTGTAACCACGGAGGGGAAATGAGGTGTGGAGGTGAGGAGTGAAATATAGCTGCAGGGATGCTGCAGACAAGTGTCTCTCTCTCTCTGAGTCAGAAATGCTCCCCAGCTAAAGGGAAGTGCTATATGAGTGCTATATTTACAAATTTCTCCAAGACCCACATTGGCTCTGGTATTAGGGCTGGCTGACCTGAGACTGCTGAGGTGGAATGGAGGCCAGTGGCAGAAGGCTACCATGCTAGTGAAGGTAACTCCACATCCTCAGGTGACAACAGATGTCACAAAAGTTGTCACCAACTAGAAAATCCGTTTGCACATGGCTGCTGTGGAACGTGTCAGGGAGATGCTGCCTGTGCAGTGTCAGGAGAAGCTCCTGTTGGATTTCCCTTTGATTGCCCCTTCCAAAGGCACAGGCATTTGTCGTGCTTGCTTGCTTTTTCACTTGCTTTTCTATCTCCTAACCATTCCAACTGCCCATCTGCTTTCGAGTTGCTCATCAGTTTTCTTGCCTAGGAATGTGAAACAGCAAGAGCACCTCATGCACTGAAGCAATTTTTCTGTAATGGATAAAGAACTACTGCAGCCAGATACTCTATTTACAGCTTAGAACACAAACTCAGCGTCCCATTGTTGTTACTGTAAGCACCAATCTCTGCAGATGAGCCAGATGAGAATGACTTGGACGTAGGGCTTTGCCTTTTAGGGAGCATACGGTACCAGCTAAGGCAGAATAACCCACAGACCAGAACACTCTCACGGGATGAGCAATACACTTCTCGCTTGCCAGCTGCTGGCTGAGGCTGGGCCAAATTGCTGAGCAAGCAATAGCTTTTCACTTTTGTCTTCCTGGCAGGTTTCAGTGCTAACTGGTTTAAAAACTTGGTACCCTTAGACAGATGCAACGACTGCACAGAAATACAACCCATGTGTAATGGAGAGGCTGTGACACCGCGTGTCAGAAAGGGCCCTTCTGCTAATACTGCCTATAGGTGATTCCCCTTCTGGCATAGGCAGCCTGGAACTCCGGTTTACTATCTATAGGAGGTGCATGCGATTCTACTATTAATAGTATCCACCTCGAGCGCACTTCTTTGCGGTGTCATTTAATCCCTAGAAGCAGCCATCTCGTCCCGGAGCCATCCCGCTGCTGCAGCCCATCCATCAGAGTGACCGCGGATGCAGGGGATTATCGGAAGGGCCGGGAAGAAGGCGCTGCTGTGCCGAGGGCAAGCTCCGAGCCCCGGGCTGCGCCGCAGCGGGGCGAGCCACAGCCAGGACCCAGAGCTTCCCTCCCCTCGGGGCTTCTCCCCGGCCAGGGCGCGCCCCCGGCCCGGCCCAACTCAGCCAGCTTTAGCCCAGCCCAGTTTAGTTGAGCCCAGCCCAGCCCAGTTTAGTTTAGCCCAGCCCAGCTCAGTTTAGTTTAGCCCAGCCCAGCTGTCCCGTGCCGGGCCTTCAAAGGTGCCAATTGCCGCCCGCGCTGAGGCCTGAGGCGCCGCTTGGCGACCGCGTCCTGTCCGCTCTGCGCCTTTCCTGCGCTGGTAAGAAACTTCGGCTGCTCTCATGCCCTTCCTCTAATTGCTCTGAAAGAGTTGATGTCTGTTTCGCTGTTTGTTTGTTTTTGTTGTTTTTGTTATGTATCAGAAGTACTAAAGATGCAGGAGGGGAAGCCCTAAAGGTCCCCTAGCCTGTGCTTTCCCGTCCTGAGGTAATGTATGGTTTGCTCAGAGGAGGGCTTTAACCTAAAATGTCTTCCAAGAAATTGAGGGTTCTAGTTAATGTTAAAAGTGTTATTCTGGCAAAATATCTGCCCCATACCCTGGTTAAAGTGAAAAAAACCCTATAAAACGCCAGTGCTTGCCACATTTAAAATGTTCTTTCTCAGTTCTGAATGTTCTCCACAGTTGTATCCTATTTGCCTCATATCACCAAGCTTCTTAAGTTGTGATAACTAGCACCTCCGTAATTATAGAAAATAAGTGTTTCACAGTGTTGGGCACCCCAGCAGGAAAAAAAGTTTTAAGTTGTAGTCTTGGCTGCCCCACAAGAGTTTTATCTTCTACTCGCTGGTTGATTTGTGGAGGTGCTGGTGCTGTTTCAGCTCCACCACACAGATGCTGAGCTCCCTCAAAGGGTTGTGAGATTCCAGAGCTGTATAAAGCATCATTATTGTGTCTATTTTTATAGATAAGAAAAAGCGTGTTTGCAGCAAACAACAAAAAAAGTATTTCCCAGCTTTGAATGTGGTGTGGAGAGAAAGGTATATTGCTCTGCTGTTATAACACATCATATCAGTGAAATGTAGGGTGTTCCTCAAGTTGTATTACAGCTGCAAAATCTGTTTCTTGAAATATTAGGCATGCCGGCCAGTTTGGATGTAAATAATAAGCATATCTATTGTTAGCTTTTTAGAGGTGCAGGAAAGTAATTTATTCCAATGCCATCTTGAACCTTCACTCTCTGGGGGTAACTGTTGGGTGTTGTGTGCCCTGGAAATTTAATTTATCTGAAAACAAGTTTCTTTTGCTCCACTTTGGGTTATTCTCTCAAGAGAGGTTAAGCTGTACTTCAGGCAGCAATGAGAGAACAGAAGACAATTTATTGAGAGTTTCATAGCAGTATTAATCTGGAGCAGGTGTCTGCTTCAAAACAACATAAACCAGGTTTCCTGAAATCAGGGTGCTGGTTTACAATCTGTGATATTTAGTAACATACACACTTAGGGAAATGACGTTTAGTTTCTTTGCTTTATTACAAAGGGTGTAAGTGACATTCAACAGTCTTGGGTTTTTTTCACTGTTTCCTTTTCAGTGCGGTTATTGTAGCCATTTTGTTTTAAATTAAACTACTGTTTAATTATGTAATCCAGACAGTGGAGCTTTAGTGAAAGGGTCAAGTATGGTTATATCCTGTATAAAATAGGTGAGATTTGACAGAGCCATTTTAGGAATTTGCCTGGGTTGTTTTCTCAGGCTCCTTTCTTCCCCAGTGCATTTATTGTAATTAAGAGCTAGTGCTGTGGTTGCACTGTTGCATTGGTATCAGTGTTTAGCTGTACCCTAAAAAATAAACGTGTGCAGAAATTTATTATTCTGACTGCAGAGGGTTCGATCTGGGGGAGAGAGAGCAGACTTTTGGGGACAGTAGATGAGCTGTGTTTTAATGGGCTTGGTTTTTGCTCAGGCTCTGTAGTTAAAAGTCTGGAGGCCACTGTCACAAGCAATATTCTCTCTCATGCTCCAGTGGGATGGGATTTTATGCAAGAAACGCTGCCATTCTCAACAAGCAAAGGAAACTGCTCTTGCCCCATTACAGATGGGCCTATATATAAAGGACCTACAGCAAGAAAAGGCATGAGCATCCGAGTGAAAAGAGTTTTTTCATTCTGCATGCAAGACCTACAGCTCTCAGGAACATGAGTTAATTGCAGAGCGGTCAAGAAATCAAGCAAATATGGAAATGTAAAGTACTGTACAAGCTGCAGTCTTCTCACTTCATCCACCCCCTTGCCTCAAGTCTGAGCACTGATCACAGCAAAGTCCTGGGTTTGTTTTTTTTTTCCCCTCTTTGCTGATCCTGTCAAACCTTCCGTGTCCCAAACCCCGTGTGTGCAGCACAGCACCCGCTGGGGCTGCTGAAGGGCAGCAGTGCTCACAGTCACAGGGGACACTCAGCAGCATCCTCACCGTGAGCTATGCTACACGGGATGAAGAGACTAAAGGAAAAGCTCAGGGGAGAAAAAACATTGGGGTTTTTTTAGTATCGTGGTGCTGGTGTGGTTGTCGGTATATCTTGGAATGTGTACACGGTACAAGGTATGTTCTTTATGAATTTTTTATTGATCTTGCCTCAGTGACTGTGATTAATAATATTTTTGTCCAAAAACGTCACCTCTGCCAATAAATCTGAATTTTTTCCCTGTCCATGCTTCCGTTCCTTCAATCCCTGGAGAGGATTGATAGGAGAGGAAGCTGAGGGGGAATGTTCTCAAGGACCACACCATCACCATATGTAACTCCATTAACCCAATCAAGTTCCTTTATTATCTCTTCTTACTGCAGTGGCATTTTGCACCTGCTTAGTGGGGGCATCCGAGTTAGATCTGTGCATGGACGACAGGGAAGAATTTATTTCAAAGAATTCAGTGCCTAATGAGCTGTATGCAGGGATTGTATCAAACTCTATTCAAAGATTATTAGGGCTACAGTGCTTGGAGACAGAAGTATTTTACAGCTTTTTGAGGAATATATAAATGCCATGTTTGTTTCAGGAAGACTCTGCCAGATTTCATCTCTTGGGCAGAGAGGCAATTATTTCCTAATCACTAATCAAACAAAAGGTGATGCAATAGCAATCCATCACCTGCTCCCTACAGCTTGCCCGTGCACATCTGTGTGCTGAAATGTAGTCTCTGTTGGTCTGTACCTTTGTATGAAAGAGGGAAGCTGCAGTTCAGCAGTGGGTTTTAAATCAAAGCAGATTATTCATCAGAAATGGAAGACCTGTATTCCAATTGCTTGCCAAAATTGGAAAAAGCTTGGGGTTTTTTGGGGGGGGTTTGTTGTTTTGGCGGGTTTTTTTTGTTTCTTTGGGTTTTTTTGGCGGGTTTTTTTTGTTTCTTTGGGGTTTTTTGGCGGTTTTTTGGGGTTTTTTTTTCTCTTTTTGTTGTTGCTTCTTTGGGGTTTTTTTGAATTTTTTTTTTGGTTGTTTTTTTTTTAAGTGCAAGCTCAGAGCTGTACAGTACTTAGCTGACTATCTTTTTTATGGAGCTCAAGGTAAGCTGAGGTACCTAAATATCTTTGTGGGCTGTCTTAAACACCCACTGGAGAGGAAGAATGAAATATATAATAAAGTGTGGGTTACTGCTCCGCCTGCGAGTCTGCAGCTGAATCACTATTAAAGCTGAATGTTGTGAAGGGTTGGACTGTTTCTGGAGTGACAAATTCTCCAAGCACTAGGTGGGATACCAGGAAAGGGGAACCAGCTGTTACCAAATGGAATTATTTCCCTTGGATTAGGAAAAACTTCAAGGAACAAGGCAAACTTTTTTTTTTTTTGCCTCGGTAGCTGAGAGAATTCCCCATCAAGAAATAAACTGATTGAAGAGGAGATGGGAGGCTTTTTGCTTGTGTGCAGCATCAGAAAGCAGCAGTGTTGCATGGTTCCTTTTGCCTGCTGTGCACACAGGCACTGGTGTCTGCCAGCAGGCTGGCAGTGCTGGGCGTGCTCCTGTGTTCGGGAGGGGAATGTCTGTATCTGGAAATCCCCAGCTGCCCTGGCCCTTGCTCAGCCAGCAATCCTGAGGTGCTGAGGTCAGAATTCACTGTCTGCATCAGAGCCTGTGCCCTCAGCAGGGATTTTTCTCATTAAGTGATGCTGGAGTTCTGCTTCCTGCTAAGTTTGCACGGGGTTGTGTGGAGGCTCCGTAAATGATTCTGCGTGTGCCCCGTTTCTCAGGAGGTGTGTAAAACCGTGCTGCCCGTTTTGCACAAAAACATTTACTCTAGATACATCTTCTGAGACTCAAGAGGCGAATTGGAAATATTTGTGTAATAATTAGTCATGGAGGGCCAGATGAACATGTCGGAAATTAATTTGGTGGAATGTGTATGTGATTAGTCTGGATGCTGGTGCTATCTTGATGAGTACTTTCCTTCATTTTTACTGATTCTTTTTCATGAGAAATATACAACGACACTGTAATGTTGAGTTAATGAAGGTTGGGTTTTATTTTGGAGGACGTATATATAATTGCAGGGAAATAAAACATCTGTGCAATGTATATTGCATATCTGTATCTGTCCTTAATTGTTACGGTTTTTCTTTGCATTTTCAGAGCTGGAGACTGTGGAGCGTTATTGAATCTTTATTGCTTCTAAGATCCTAGATTGATATTTGGAAATAGTGAGCTATATAACATCACTGATCTGATTCTGCTTTCTGTGCAATGCAGCTTTAAATTTCTAAAGAGTCAAAGCTGCATCTTAAAATAAAATGCGGGTGCAGACTCCACTTCCTGGAGCCTTTGCTTTTGTTCTTTCTCGGTTTTAGTTTAAAATAAGTCATTTGGAATAAAAGCCTATTTTTGTTCTTTGTGGGTGGAAAAAAAAACTTGGCTCCCTCAGTTCTCATCCTGTGCACATCAGCGTGATGTATGTACACCCAGTGTTAGTATCTGGGAGATACCAGATAAAGCCTTCAGTTACTTTGATCTACTAGTCATGTGTTAAAAGTAGGAATAAAAGTTCCTTTCTAAAACACAGCGATTTGGAGATATCTGCAGTATTGTGCTTGCCATCTCTCTGCATTTTACAAATGTAGGAACTAATGTGGAGGAACCACTGGGGCCATTGCATGGAGCAATCCCTTACTGCGGAGCAGGGATTTTGTAACAGCCGAGCATGAAGGGGGCAAGGGGAATTTCTACAGTCCCCAGAAGTTATATTTAAATTACAGAAACAGAAAATAAAGCTTATGAGGTTGCTTCTTCCTTTCCCTCTGTTCCCCAAGGCAGGGTTTTAAAGGCTCAGACCGTTTTTGACAGATGACTGTTTAGCCTGTTCAAAAAAAATTCCAATGATGGAGACTCTGCAACTTCCCAAGGCAATCTATTCCAGTGCTCAGCTGTCCCAGTCGTTATTCACATTTAATCCGTGGAGGGGAAAGGCTGACATAGCCTTTCCATACTAAAGGAAAGGACTTTTAGGAAGTAGGGGATCTTTAATTTCAGTGGGCTGTTTCTCCTGTGCTGTGTCAGATGGTTCCTTCCCAGAAGACACAGGTGTGGCAGTGCTTGGCCATATCTGGAGCTGTTGCTGAACCTGAGGGCTCAGGAATTCACCCCTGCTTTTAGTGTGAGACCAGAGCATGGGTGCCAACGCATTCCTTGTCCTCCCAGGAATTTTCATCTCAAAACTCAGGAGTGTGGTCCATTTTTCTGGGATTTCTGGACAAAAAATGTCCAGAATGGATATGTCCTGTGCAGGACTTATGCAGTAAACGTGAAAGCCCTGAGAAGGGCAGGACAGCAGCTTGTGCAGACTGACTGCAGCTGCAGGGATATTTAGCACCCACATGTAATGTGTGCAGGGAAGGAGAAAAAGAGAGGAGGGATATTAAAGAGGAGAGGAATTAAATCCTTCACGTGAGGAAGAGTCGGCAGAGCTGCCCGAGGAGGGGTTTCGAATCCTTGGCAGCTGTGTGCTGTTGTAGAGTAGAAATGCAGAAGCTCAGTACAGTTTGTGTCAGTTTGCCAGGGCAGAGGTGCTGCCCTGTCAGCTGTCACACAGGGGCTGTTGGAGCCTGAGCTAGAATTCTCACATTTGGCTGGGATGCTGGAGGAGTGTCCAACCAGGTTCTGCGGGACCAGCAGCTTGTCCTGCAGGGCAGGAGCTGTCACTTACTCGGTGCTGTACCTGATCCATGCTCCGTGCTGCCACCAAAGAAACCGTAAGAGGAATTACACTATTTTTTTTTTTTTCTAGTGAAATGCGTTCTGACAGGGAATTCTGCAGGTGTACGAAGGGGTGCTGTCAAGGTTTGTACTGCCACCACTGTGGGGTGGCTTGATACACCTTGGATGGAAAAAGAACCTGCTGTGCTGCCTTGCTCTTAAAGTAGTTGATGTTTCAAACAACTGCTAAGTGTCTTTGGTGGATAGATTAACTCAGATGTTGGCCTGAAGTGAATAGCTGATCTTGTGCTGGTTAGCAAGTTATTACTGGAGATAGGGAATCTGAGACAGACAAAGCCACCTGAGCCTGTGGAGCCTTGGATGTGTGCCCTGGTGGTGATTTTGGTTTTTTTCACCATGGTGCACACAGGTGCTTGCACTGTGTGCCTGGAGTCTGTCCCAAACCAGCCCCTGGAGCTCTCCCTAGGCAGTCCCCTGGGTTTTCTTGCTAGAGGAACGATGTATGGGAAGGTTCAGACCTCCTGCCCCTGCTGTAACTCGAGCAGGGGGGATACCGAGTTGGGAGCAGCCCAGGGCTGTGTTCTTCCAGCACAGTCTCTGACAGGGAGCTGGCTTGTTAATGGTTTCCTGGCATCTTTGGACTAGCAAGCTGTTCTCAGCTTTCAAAACTTTATTGTCAAAATTTTAACTGATGACTGTTAAATTTCACTGCTGCATTTGGTTTGGATCTGCTGCAAATTACAGCTGACTTTGTGAACCACTCTTTACAATGCTGTCTGCTGGAAGGGATCCGAGAGCACCACCTGAGCCAATCTCTGGGTCAGGTTGCTTTCCCCGAGCTCTCTTTGTGGCTGAAGCAGATAAAATTCTCCCTTGGTTCTCATTCTGTTAGGTGTTTAAGAGCAACCATAATATTTTAATTAAAATGGCAAAATTGAGTAAATTTAATAGCTAGCTCTAGGTTATACAAATACCTTAGAGCTGAGATGGTTTTTAGGTACAGAAGGGTTAACTGCACAGAGTTTCATACTTGAATGGAAAAAGAATGACACCTTTTGTTATCAGCCGTTTTGGTGCTGTCTTTTTTAATCATTTCAGGCTTTGAACTCCTGCTCTGAAAGAGATTCTCTGTCTCTTCATCTTCAGTGGCTGCCAGGTCTGGAGGTCTAATCAATGCAGGTTATTGATAGCAAATCAATTAATGCAGACAAAAGATCAAAATTAAGGGGCTTTCACTAAATTAATAAGTGATTCCAAGTCTTTTAACAGAGCGCCTGAGATAAGGGTAGCTCAGTCTTCTGGGACAGCTGCCTCCAGTCCTGTTTCCAAAGACAATCAGCTGGAGAGCGAGCTGTGCTTTTTTACATCTTTCCCCCCATTTAAATAACTGGTTCTGTTCAATAGGAAATGCTTAAAACCCGAGTCCAGCAAGGTTGCCAGGAAGCAGGTCCTAACTGAAAAGAGCAGATTTATCTGCAGAAGGCTGCAATGGTCTCATTCAGCTGATTGAGGGAGGACCAATTATTCCAAAAGCCAAATTTACGTAAGATCCCAGCCAACACCAGAGTTAAGGTTTGCTTCTATAGCAGATATATCTGAAATTGAAGTAGAGGTGCCCACAGAGCAGATAGATGCAGAATAACTAAAATAACGGGGAGCTCTTGCCAGAGCCAGCCCTTCTGCCCTGTGGCACCCCCAGGAAGGGGGTGGGCAAGGCTCAATCCAAACGACTTGCAGTCGGTGGTCTTGCACAGTTCCCTGGCAGGAATGTCAGAGCTAAGATGCCTGAAACTGTGGGGCTGGGATTTACTGCTGCCAGTCCATCCCAGCCCCATCAGCCTCTCCTGGGAGCCTGGCTGGAGACCTGGAGCCTGGGAGCTCCAGTTGGAGCAGCTCTTCCACCTTTCCTCCTGCTTTAACCAAGGGAAACAAACGCACTGTGCAGTGCAGCAAGAAGAGAGCATCTCTTGCAATTTCCGTGTGTCTAGTATTGCTTGCTATTTCTGCCTGTTTTCCTGCTTAATAAGAAGGGCCATTCTTGGAAATGCCAGAAACTCTCCTGCTGTGAGAGTAATTAACAGGGATGGAGAAGGAGCTGGGAAGTGGATTGCAGAAGCACAGATACAGCCCGTAGCTCCCTGAGGATGAAGAGTGGCTCGGGTCACTCCCTGAGTCTCACTTGCAGTGTGGTGAAAACGCTGTGTCCCTGTTCGGGCCCGTCTGGGTTCAGTCAGGTCCTTGTGCCATTGGTCCAGCTTGGCACTGTCCAGAGGGGCTGGATGCTATTCCCAGGGGCTGAGAGCAGAACTTACCGTGCCCTGCTGGCACTTTCAAGGTGCCACAAGAATGGGTCCGGTGGTCTGGCTTTTTCTGTGCACTTGATCCTATGATGTCAGGGAAAATTCTGAATTAAATCCCTGTCGTTTTTGGCTGTAAGCCTAATTGCAAGCCATTAGGTGTTAAAGAATACTTTTTATATGCTGTGTGAAGTATTTCTCTGAAATGGCTGTGGCTTCCAAAACTTCTGACTAGAAGCTTATGCCAGAAGTGCTAATATTTGGGTGAATAGATGGAGATTTACAAATGTAGCCCTTGTCATAGCCATATCTGTGACAGCAGAATTGCACCTGAATGCCAAGCTTTACTGGGTCAAATTTCATGTAATCCAAGGTTCATCTTTGCTCCTGCTACTTTGTCTACTGAGCTCTGCCTGGCTCTTGGCCATTCACTGCCTGTTCTATTGCCAGCACTGAAATCCAGTGCGTTACCTTCATCTGCTTCCCTTTGGACTTAAAACAGCAACACGGCTGATGTTTGTTGGTCTCATCCACTGGTGAGGTCTGTCCCCGTGCCGGAGCTGTGGAGCTGGACACGAGGCATGGAGCAGTGGATGCTGTGGCTGGCACTGCAGCCCAGAGCTTGTGTCCCGTCTGAGAGAAGGACCCAGTGAGCTCCCTTAGCACAGAGCAGATCGGAGAGACCAATTGTAACACTGACAGGGGACTCTCTGAGGGTGCAGTGCTGCTATTCTTTCATTCCCTGCCTGCTGGGAATGACTCTGCTGTACTGTCTTGCTTCCTTCAGGCAGGGTTTGCAGCCCTCAGATGTGCAATCCTTTGCCTTTCTTCCACCGCTTTCAGTTTCCTCCTACAAACGCCTGCGCTGACTGCAGTTCTCTGCAGCCACATGTCTCAGTAACTGCTTAACCTAGAAACTCATTGCTAAAAAGATCTGACATCATAACACCCTGAAAAAAAAAGACTTCTAACTCCCCTTCCCCCTCCCTTGGTCCTTCTCTTTTCTTTTCCCAGGATATACGAAAAGCTGTAACTACTAAATCAAAATCTATTTGATTTTTGTACTCCCTTGATAACTGGGCAGCTGATCCCTATCACCCAGCTAAGGCTTATCTGCTGCCTCCAGCCTCCCTGCTGCAGCGACTGGGTCCTGCAGGGACAGCGCTGGGTTAGAAAGTGAGGCTGATATCGTGGCCAGGGCCTTTTGCTTTCTCACCGGGGCCATTGTGGGCGATACGCTCCTGAGCAAGTGGCTCGGTCTTCTGGGAGGACTAGAAGGAAGGACTGGGCCGCTGGGATTGAGAGGTTTGGAGATACATTTTTTTAATCCCCTTATTACTTTTTTTTTTTTTAAATTGTGAAGTGATGTCAGGGAAGGTGCAGGGTCAACAGCATAGGCTAGAGCCAAGGTAATGGGTTGATGGTTTTGCTTTAGCTCTTGAAGCTCCCGGGTGAGATCTTGGCCGTGTTAGGCAAGCACTGACCTATATGTGTGCTGTTGATTCCAGCCTGTTCTGAAAACAGTTCTAGTAGAAGAAAAAACTGCCGACTGCTGTGCTCGGTATATTACAGCTAATTTTGAACTGTAATTGTAATTTTTCAGTAACTTTTCAATGAGTTTACCAGGGTGCTGAAGAGGCTGTAAACCATATCTGCACAGCTGGGTGTAGGTAGCTCACTCCCAGCTACATAACACCAGTAGGATGTGGGAATAAAAGCGTTCCCACCCCATCCCTTCTGGCTCAGTCATGTCCTAACTGCAGTAATTCAGCTATCTGGAGCCGCTGGAAAGGCTGCAGTCATGTTAGAACCTTTTAATAAGCAAGATGAGGAAGCAGAGACTGCCACAGCTACAACCATGATTATTTAACTTGCTCAGCCATCATGTGTAATTAGAGTTCTGTTACTCTCATTGGGCACTAGCTTGAGGTGAGAGAGAACAGAGTTAAATCAAATTGTCTTTCTTCCCTGGAACTGAGGAGTCTGGGCAGCACATGCAGCCTTTTTGGCAGTTTGCTTCAAGAGTAGTTGGCAGGGCAGATAAAACTGCATTTTGCAGTCCCAGGAAGAGTGATGCATGGTAATTCCTGCAATGGGCGGTGTAAGAAAAACGCTGAGCTAAGGGCAGTGAGGCAGCTGTTGCGACTCAGCCAAGTGACAGAGATCAGCTGCAAGAAGTAGTACAAAAATAAAAATTTGAGATAGCAATTACAAGAGCTCCTAGGAAAGGCCTTCCCTCTACATTCTTATTCCCAGCAGAAGTCACTGGCCTTTATATCCTGTCCCTGCTTTGGCAGCGGCCCCTTGGGTTGTTTAGGGAGAAATAGAGGCCCCACAGCCATCCCTCCCCTCGGCTCTCCTGGTCAGCTGCTGCTTTGATGGTGTGGAAAGCCAGCCCACACCTCTTTCATCTGCAGTGACATTTTTCAAACTAGCACAGCCAGGCTGGCAGTGTGTGGCAATTCCTGTGGCTCTGCTTACAGGGGAAAGTGAAGCATGCTCTTAACTCCTCACTTTTTAGTTTCTCCCTCTCCAGACCTTTAAGTGTGTTGATACTCTCCTCCTTTTGCCAACAAAACCTCCTGGTACTGGACAGCCAGGCACTGGCAAGCTGCCCCAGTTTGGTTACAGGATGTTTGTCTGATCCTCTCCTTGCTGGACTCTACACCCGAGCAGATCTGGTCAGTTCACAAGTCGCTCATTTCAAAACTAACTAGTGTCTAATAACTAATAAAAATGAAATCGTGTAAGAGCAAGTTGAGTACTCCCAGGCTGGCTGCTTGCTATATTGGGGTGTTCTGTGATGTGAATTTACACAGCTGAGTTATAAAACCTTCAGCTAGGCTGATAAATATTATCTGGTGGTGCTTCCAAGCACTTGCATTGACCACTGAGATAAATGTAGGATTTTCTTGCTTTCAAGTGGGTAAAACTGTTCCAGTTGGTGGATTTTGCAGCAGCCTAGAGCAAGCCAAAGTCCTAATGTCCTGTAGAGCTCCATGGCTTGGCTCTGATGCTGACACTTGGCCATCCAGCAGGATCAGCTGGATTGTCTGAGGCATTTACTGAGTGGGTTACAGGCCCCTTCTCTGCACCCGGGTCTTAGACAAGGAGGGATTGTGGTAACACTCAGATAAACCCTGGCAATTTAATGGTTTGAAACAAATTTGGGAATAGGTGTTTGCAACAGTGCTGCACTCAGAAAAAAACCCGGCTTCCTCTGTAGGTAACACTTTTTTATAGTCTGGACAGATTATTTTTACACTCCAAGACTGTATAATTGCATGTGGTTAAGATACCAGAGCTCAGCTCTGGCATGGGCACTGGGTGCTCTTATCCTCACTGAGCAGAGAAGTGCCTTTGTTTAAACCACCCAAATGAAAAGCTGCTGCCTTCCCAGTGATTTAAACCAAAATGCCCTGTTCTGCATTGGAGTTGAATTAAAAGGGAGTGCTGCCACAGCCCAGTGGACACACAGTAATTTGCCAAGCCAAGGAAACTTCACTGTTCGCAATCACATGGCCATGCCATGCTTCTCCTCTGGTTGAATTAAAGTAACTTCATCACAGCTGCACAAGCACTTGAGTTTTAAAAAGACTTTGAAAATGCAGGTATTTGTCTGCGCGTATCAGACCTCGGCACTCGAGTGCAGGAGCTGGATATACAGACAAAACAACCCGTGCCCATTCCACTGCCATCTCTGTGCCAGGAGGGCGCCTTGGATTTGTGCTCTTTACCAGTGGATTTCCACAGCAGCAATAGAAATGTAGGCCAGGAATTCCTGGCATTCGTTCCTGTCTGGTACTGCTGATTGGTAAAGTGTTATGGTGGTGACAATGGAAATCTTTTTTCCTGTAAGAAATGTGATGTATTTGCCTGTTTCATCCTGTGCCTGCTGGGCCAAGCGTAGAGACCACTCAAAATTCAGAGACCACCATGCAGAATTACAGTTCTGCAGGGCTTTCTGTGTTGCAGCTGTGATTTAACTTGCCCTTTGTTCTACGTCTTGCAACTGGCACAGACATCCTTGTTTTCACTGTCCTAAAGCTGGTGGAGAGCTGACACAGCCTTGTAGCTTGCAATGAAAAGTCTGAAGTTCCACCTGTGTTTGGAGCTATCAGAAGTGAGTCCCTGCTGGCTTGGTTGCTTCTATGTTAGAAACGGTAATTGTAAACTTTGCTGAGACTTTGTCCTGCAAGTGTTCCCTGGTGGACAAAGGGTCAGCTGGTGGTACAAGTCTCACGTGCCACGGCGTGGCTTTTTTCTGCAAAATGTAGCTAGACTCCAAATCTGGAATAGAAATACAACTCATTGAATTGTCCTGCTCCTGGAAAGAGAGAACAAGGTCTAACAAGCGTGTTCCAGAACTCAGGTGCATCCCGCTATCATGTGCTGTTGTGGGTGCCCCAAACAGCGCTGCCTTGCCATTAAGGCAATGAACTGAAGTGTGTGAGCAGCAGTAAAATGACTGCGGGATTGTTGGAATTTCTGTAGCGTGGCAGGAAGTCGTTGTAGAGCAGTTGTGGAAGCACAGAGTGTGTCCAACCAAAATGCAAGCTTCTCTTCGAATAGATGTGTTGGGTGAAGCTAGGAGGGGAAAGGATGGCACAGGGACAGTGACAGAGCTGAGAGGAGACCAGCCCTGCTGGCCACTGCCTGTTAGAGCCCCGTTCACTGGGAGGTGCAGTTCTGGCAATAAATGTTTAGTGTGCAGGTGGGCATTATTTTATATCTAGTGTAATTTGAAAGCATTCAGGATCTAAAAAGCCCTCAAGAGCAGTGATACTGAGCAATTGGCACTGCTGCCAGCATTGGTAGAAACACAGTTTTGAGCTGGCAGAAGCACATAACTGTGCTTTAAAAAATATGTTTGACATTGGAAAATGAAGAGTCCTACTGGATCAGGTAAGAACTCATCAGGAAACACTGGACTCAGGTGACTGCTGCTGTCCAGTTCCTGTACGTTGTCTGTAATAGAAGTGCTTCTTATTTTTGCTTGTTTAGCAGCTCTCAGTTTTGCTTGCAGGAAAATAAAATAAACAAGATTCCCTCTCCACCCTAGGCAGTGAGCTATTCCACATACATCTGTCAAAGAAAACCTACTGTAGCAAGGAACTGGGTTGAGGGTTTCATTTTCTTAGGCTGTGGAGGATGTTGCTGAAATTCTCAGCACTGGAAGCTCTTTGATTTCATGGCTAGCAGAGAGCGTGGCAAGGGACAATCTCCTCTGCTCCCTGTCAAGGGGAGGGGAGGGAGCTGTTTGCACGTGGGCAGAGATGGTACCAGTGCAATTAAAATATAATACAAGTATGGACAAAATTACTCCCCTGCATATGACTATAGTGTCTGAGGCAAGCAAGAACACAGGTACTCTTAGGGCTTTGAGAGGCAAGAAACTCACCATTACCCATCCTGCTTTTCTATGCATTAAGGCTTTTAAAAAAACACTTCCCTCCTCTTCCTACTCCTTGCAGAAACAGTGTCCCTTTATTCCTTGTAGAATACATACATAGAATTCTTTCTGCAAACTGCACGGTCTCTCTTTCACTTTACTAAATTGAAATTTGAAATTTTAGCCTGATTTTTTTCCCTGAAGAGGTGGTAATGCTCAGTGCAAGGCAGTGTATTCCATCTGATGACTTATTATCATCGCTCGCTTTCCTCCTTTATCTCTGAAGATTCTTAATTGCTGCATCCACCCATCTCTAGTTAGCAGGAAAACTCAAGTCTCTCTGTGTAGCAGCACAGGCATTGCTGAGACTCTCCTTTTAGGCTGCACTTAGAAGAACTGGCCACATAATGAGTTTTCTGTCCTGACCAGCTCGATATTTCTGTTTAGTATAGCTTGAATAGAGGCAAAAGTGTGTAGTAAATGTGCTTGGAACAGCTCTGCAGGGCCATCCAGGAGAGGAGGGAAAGACTGGGGTGGAAATGAAAGACCCTGAATGTAGACCCAGTGCAGTTTTGGGCGTAGACTCCAGTTCTGACAGGGAAAGAGAAGGGAGTTGAATCCTGGGAGAGGTGATGCTGTATTTCTGGTGTGGATGGAGACATCCAGAACCTTTTCATGCTGTACCTGTGCTCTTTCCTGCCTCCTTCAGTACAATCAACTGGATGGTGTTACTCTGTGTGCACGCGTATAAATAACAATACACATTTATTTGTATATGTTAATGCTTAATGCTAATAAACATAATATATATGTTAATGCTTAATCTTCCAGCATTAAGAAACAAAGAAAAGTTACTCTGTTGTAGGAGAGATGGATTCCAGAGAGCATGAATGAGCTCAGTAGAGGCTGGTGAAGTATAACCCTCCCCTCTTCTTGGGGGGAAAGCTGAGCAACAGCAATGGGATGACTTGACTAAGACAATGTGTGACAGAATTAGGAACAGGAATCAGGAATTTAGTACTTAAGACTTTGGCTTTCTGACAAGATCATCTGTCTGTCATCAACAGAATGGAAACATATGAGTCGTGGCTTTGTCTTTCGGAAGAAGAGATTAAATCCAAGTGGGTTATTTCAGTTTGGCCTGAAAGGCTCAGTGGCAGGTGCGAACTTTCTGCTTCCCGTCATCCAGCTCATAATTGCAAAATGTCTTTGCTGTTTGGTGTAGCATTCTGAATGGCCAGGATGTTGTGCTCCAGCGAGATGACACGAGCATTGCTCCGTTGCTGTGTGCTCCCAGCTTTGCTGGCAGGAGGGAAAGGGAGCCCCGACTCCTTGGTATTTCTGCCATCAAGGTGTCTCGGAGCTCGGGGCTGCCACAGTGAGGTGCCCACTCGTGTCTGTCCCTGCTGGGTCAGCTCCACGTCAGTCAGGTTTGAGCAGGGAGGCAGCTTGTTTGAAGGGAAAGGGAAGTGCCACAAACAGCAGCAAGAGTCCTCTTCCACTGTAAACTGGTGACAGACGCTTTTTGTGGCTTCAGGGAAGCTTTGGACTGGTTGGACTCAGGGGTTTGCCAGGATGCTGCTCCTGCTGCAGGCATGTGGCTTCAGAGGAAACGGGGGAGAACAGCAGTGATAGAATGAGTGAGAAGAAAGGAGCAGGAAGAGAAATTGAATCCAGCTCCGTGTTCTACATGTGGAAATTAACATTTCTTTTAAGCCAGCAAGATGGCAGAGCCTGGCTGCATAGAGATAAGTGTGTACAGCAGCTGCCCAGTGGGGTTTTACAGGTTGACAGTGTTTAGCATGATGCATTTAACAATTTCATGGCCAAAATTTCTCAGTGATGTGACATAAGGTGAAAAAATCCTTAACAGGAAGATGAGGTGTATGTGCTGAATCCTGCTAGAAATAGATTCTCTACTCTGTGGCTTAATGAATGCCTGGGTGAAAGAAGAGGTGAAGCAAGCATGTGTGAAGGACAGGCAGCTCACATCACCTCTGTGTGGTGGAGTGACGAGGGCTTAATGAGGACACCCTGACAACAGACTGTGCTGTGCTGCCTGTACAGGCAGCTCAGAGCGTCCTGAGGAGGCTGCTCAGAGCCTCTGTGTGTTAATGAGACCCTCCCCAGCTGAAGCCAGCTTGGGCATTCCTGCCTTCTTTGTCACCACACAGTAACTGGAACACCAGTATGGTGTAGCTTAAAGTGAACTTTTTCTTGTGTCAGAAAAGGGAAGAGTTGTTTTTAATGGTCTCTGTAACATCTGGAGAAAGGGGGTTTTGTCCTGAGCCTCAGGTGGTTCTGAATTTCTGCACAGAGCTGGGAATGAGGAGTCAGAGGGTGAGTCCAGCAGGGTTACGGGTCATGTCTGAGCCCTGTTCCACTGCCCCGTCTCACATTCTGAATTCGGCTTGGGAAATGAGGACAGCTGAGATGATTGGCTAAAAGAGACCCAGTCTGGGAAGAGAATGCTAAAACTTTGACTCAACGCAGCTAGCAATAAAAAAAAATTCTGATGGGTCTGTGAAAACTCTCTACTGGATGCATCCTAGGAAGAGGTACTGGGGAGGGGCTGCCTCATTTAAGCTGAAGGGAAATGTGGGCATAAGACAGTCTAGTCCTGCACAAATGGAGGCTGCAAATAAGAAAAATGCTTCCAACCATGAGAGTGAGGTTGTGAAGCTCCTTTCCCATAGGAACAGGGGAGAGAAAAACCGAATAGTCTGGGACATTGCTGATGAGTTACAGGGCATGCGTGCCAGCAGTAGCACAGACTGGACTTGAAAGCACAGAACATCCCTTCTGATTCACACCCCAGATCCTGTATTTTTAAATTTTTCATCCTAAGCTCCCAGCCTGGTGAAAAGTGGTCGTTGCTGCTACACTCGGGTCCTTCACAAAGGAGCAGAACAAGACCACTTTGAGCATGTTGCCAGCGAAGTCCACAAATTTAGCACGGAAGCTTTGAAAAGGAAGAAATGTTTAATAATAATCTGTAGTTTAAACCTGTTTTATCACCACTGGCTTGCTGCGTAAGGAAATTTCAAGATGAACTATCTGCTCTAAGTACAAATAAGTATATTTTGCTTGTACTTTTTTTTTTATAGAACTGCAGGGCAGTATTGACAAGCTGAAGTTAGTCTGGGCAGAGGAAATGAGCCATCAAATCTCAGCAGAGAGTATGAAGGCTATAATGCTGACTGCTGGGAGCAGTACAAGATCCCTCTTGAGTACCAGGGGAGAATGATGATGAGATATTTTCACAGGGTGGATATGCAAAAGAAAACAGTGCACAGTGGAGCACTGGCAGGAATACCTTGGTATCAGGAATCATCTTCATGTCTTCTGGGATTCTTCTAAATTAAATAGCTGATGCTTTAGAAAATTGACCTGCATTATTTCAGGGATGCATCCCACAAGTTTTTATTAAAATGCTGTTAGGATAATGTTCTGATTTTCTGCAATTAAAGAAACAAACAAACAAAAAAGCAACTATTTAACATTCTGTGACTGAAGCCAGAAGCTGTATTAAATTATTGTATGTGGAGAGACAGATACCATCCAGAGAAATGGATTTGGCCAAAATGAGGCGACTGAAGAACGGAGTGCCTTGCTGCTTCTAACAGATTAGCAGCCAAACTGAGAAAGGAAAAGACCAAATGGCAGGTTTTGCTTTGACATTTTTAATAGCAGTACTTTTTTCTCAGCATCTATTCCATCTCAACTCTTCTGACTATTGTTACCAATAGTCTTTACATGGGAAAATGTCTTGTATGGGCCACAACCTTGCTGCTCTTTAACAATGGGTGCCATGTAAAAGGGACTTGTCAGACTGGTGCCCTCTTGGAGCAGTTCTTAGTGCTGAAGATGTTGCACTGCGTTTCGGTAGTTGACAGTCTGGGTGTGTTTCCCTGAGTCAAAGGCTCCCCCTGTGTTGTTTTATCTGCGCAGAGCTAAAACCAGAGCTCAGCAAAGTCTGGCAGTGTTCTTCCATCCCAGGGCCTGCCCGTGTACATGATCACCAATAATCAGCTGCACAGTAGCAGCTTGTTTTCTGCTCTCTGGCTTGTTGGAGATGATATATGAAGTATGAAGAATAATGTGAGATGTTTTTCTTAAGCTACGTTAAGCCCACTGTGCTGACAGCAGCAAAACGGAACTTGTTTTGACAAGGATTTAAGTTAACATGACACAAAAGCCAAACTCAGGAAAGATGAGGATCTCTGTCATTTTTTTTGGTGATTTCCCCCCTCTCCCCCTTTTTTTTGGGTCAGTTTTTAAGCCTCTCCCCAGTATTCCTTCCTTCCCAGGGTCCCTTTTTTGCGCTGTTACCTTTTCCGCAGTCTGACGCTCCTTGGTTTATGGGTCTTTTCCCATTGGTCTTTGTTGCTTCCAGCAAAAAGGGTGAAGATTTATTTTGAGACTTAGGGATCATTACAGTATTGGTAGTTTTGCATCTTCATGTGGTTGTGACATGTCACTGTGAGTTGTTGCTTCCAAGGAGACAGATTCAGCTCGACAGGAGGAAGACAGTGTCATATCTCATGACATGTTTCTCTGCACCGTGGGGCATATATGAGGAGTGAGGACCCCAACACAGATGGCTTAAGCCCGTAATCCTTTTACATCTTCTCTCAGGCAAGCATGGGGATTTCAGATCATCTCTGGGGCATGGATCGGACAGGACTTTCTGTTTCTGTAACCATCAAGGGGCAATTGCTACCCCAGTAGGTCATTGAACCAGCTCATTCTGCCACAGTCTGAAGGATGGCTTGCTTGAGGTCTTGCATTATTCATGCTGGGGTGGGTATGAATAAATCCTGTGCTCCAGCGTGCAAACTGTTTGCATAGCAGAGCTTGGAAAGGTGGTATTGTCCCTGCTCTCCCCTGCCATGTTGCATGAAAGCTTTGCAGTATCCTGAAGGTGGAAATCTTTGAGCTTAAAACAATCAGGGTGCTGAGGGTGAATGGACTCTGACAGTCAGTGACAAACAGCATGAATGCTTTTCCATGGAGCCCCTGGACTGGAGGATCCTGTGGCTACATACTGAGGTTTCTCGGGGCCTGCCCAGGTTCTCTTGCTCAAGGAGGGGTGTGTGTGCTCACACACATCCCAGCGTGATTCCAGGAGGTTGACAGGGTCTGCATCCAGTAACCAGGGTTGCAAAGCCAGTTATAAAGGTTTTGTTCCCTGGTTTAGATGTATTGAGTTAATCCTGCTGCTGGATATTTATTAATTTTTTTTTTTCTGTAGGTATTTTCTGCTAGGTTCTCTCCTCTGGGTAACGGGCTTGTATCAGTGATCCATAGGAGCTGATCTCAACAGGAAAGGACCTTGCTGGTGTTATCAGTAGGCAAAGGTGGCTTGAAAACTGCCCACTTGTAGAAGAGTGCTACCCTCAGCAATTGTTCAGCTTTCACCAGTCACCACTGCCATGACTGAAAATCAGTCTTGCCTGGGGTGTGGATGGGGTTTGGATGCCAGTGCAGTTCCCAATGGCCAGGTCACAAATGGCTCATCTGTCAGTACTGGGAGCCCTTCTCCAGGGCTGCACGAGCCAAGGAGGGCTTGTTCCTTGCCAGGCCATCCTGGCCATATTGCAGTGAGCTGAGCTAGGAAAGTGCCTCCATCTGTTGCCTCTCTTTTCAAACTGCTGGTCCTTAAACACAATATTGAGTAGAGTGGTAAATGCTGGTAAAACACTCTGGGATTGTGAGCTGGGAGCAACACTGAAGTTTATTAGAAGCCCGTAGAAGACTTTGATCTTCCTAATGGTGAGCCTCTTTCTGTTCTCACTAAAAATTGCTGCAGAGCTGCCACTGACCTCAGCTGGGCAGGACAGAGCCAGGAAGTGCTACACTGGTCGTGCTGTCTTGCCCAAAGTGGTGTCAGTGGCCTGGTTCTGGCCAGTAGATGGATTCCATAATATGCAGGAAAAAAACCTATTAGTAAGCTTTATAAAGTGTTATTGTCGTGACCAGCTCTTTGGGTTTTGCCTTTGCGTGTCCGTGTGCAGGTGCTCTTTCACCTCCTCCTCCTCTCCCTCCCCAGCCGAGGAAGCACAGACAGATGTTCCTCACATCTGCAGAAGCTTTGGGGTTGATGTTGCTGTGCTGAGGGGCCATGGCAGTATTGCTCTAGGCTTTGCATGAGCACACAGATAGGCCTGGATGAAAGAAAATGTCTTGAGATCACATTAGCAGCCACTTCTGAATGTCAGAGCAGCAGCTAATATTATAATAATTGCCAAAATTACCGTGGCATCTTTTCTGAAGGTGTAATGGGAGATGAATGTTGGGCAGCAGAGGTGCAATGGACCCGAATCATGTGCCCTGGGTGATTTGTTGGATGGAGCTGTGTGTATGGTGAAGAGCTGGATCTGCTCTGTGGTTTTCTAAAGAATTCTTGTGCCCATCACTGGCCAGCTTAATCTCATTGCTGCAGTGTCCACAGCAGCTCCGTGCTCCAGCTATCCAGAAGCCAGGCGATAAAACAGGATGTTCTGGGCAGGGACTTTGCCCCTGTCAGAATAACTCCAATTGCCTGTGGCATTTTCCAGTGGCACCTGTGTGCAAGAATGCAGGTGCTGAGTTGCATTTCCAGCCTTGCTGAGAGCTACTAGCTGCACACTGGAGTTTGACACTGTAATAATAGATTTCTTTTGTCAGATGAAATTAATCTTGGATTATCTGCTTCACCAATCCAAATACGGGCTCCTACATTAGCATCCACTTTCCTTAGGCTTGAATCTTTCAGGAAATAGTTGCAAATTGGAAAACCTACGTTAAGTTAGCTGAGCTTGTAAATCCCAGCCACATCGCACGTGAGCCTGGGAGGTAGAGAATAGCTTTCAAACCATTTCCCACAAACTGAGAGTGCGTGCTGCACTGCCATACATTTTATTACAGCTGTGGTGAGAACCAGACTTGCTAATACGTTGCCCCTGTGCTTGAAGCAACCACTCCCATTTAGAGAGCAAAAAATGCTGTCATCTACCTCCAGCCAGGGGCACCCAGACTAACTTCTTCCCTCTGGATGAACACACAGAACTTTGAAAGGAGTCACTTGGAGCTCAGTGTGTCTGACACGAGCTTGCTGTGTCAAGAACTCCACAGGGACTCAAAGGAGCACTTTGCCTTTCCTTATCCCTGCCCCCATTGTAAAATACAGCTTTTAATTGCCTGTAAAATCTGGCTGCTGGCTGATTCCCACAGGGAGAAGGTGTGAGTGGATGTGCAGGGAGTGGTGTCCACTCTGTGTTGCGGTGCAGAGATGTCTGAGCTACTGAAGAATTGTTCACAGCTGGAAGCAGGATTGCCAAGGTGAAATCTTTTGGGGCCTAGACCATTTGGTTGTGGAATGACCTGGCATACCTTTCTGGATCAGCTGAGATAGTTTGTCCTTTGCTGCGTGGACGTTTAACTCCATTTTCTCTGCACTGCATCATTGCTGAGTGTCAGACATATCCCAACTGCCTGAAATTTAATTTCAGGAAATGCTTATGTTTTCTTGGTTAGTTTGGTTGGGGTTTTTTTTTTACCACTTTTGTAGTTCAGATGACATCCTTTCAACTGAAACCTTAGAAACTCCAGAACAGTAGACCAAGCATGATTTAAAAACATGCCAGGAGTAGAAATGCAATTAAGGTACCTTAACTTCCTTTACTCTGCCCTGCAGCAATGCAAAGGAAAACAATTTGGTTTAAAGGTTATTGTGATCTAGAGCTTTAAACTCTAACATGCCTTAATCATTACTGAGTGGTTATTGAAGAAGTTTATCTTCATCACAGTCATAAACAACTGCTAAGTAAAGCGTGTCCTTTGTGTTTTTATTAGACAAATAGCACAATAATAATGGTCATTGCGGCCATTTTGTGAAAAACTGAGGCAAGTATCAGTTAGCAAATGAAATAATGTGAAGTCTCAGCTGTTGATATTAAGTGGAGATCATACCTGTGCTTGGTATGATCATGTTCCTTACCTTTTTGGCTTCATCTGAAGAAGAAAAATTGTTATATTGTAAGGCATATTTCAATACAAACAAGTTTCAGGAGCTCCTGCTCCTGCTCTGGTGGATGCTCCTTGACAGTACTCACACATCTGATGTGAAGACTGACATACATGTTTTTTCTAGCATGAGGGCTGGGCTTGTCTTCTCAAAGCTGCCACTTATATTTTAAACACAGCCATGAAGGACCAAGGAAAGGATTTTGTCAAGTGTGCATTTGCTTGTCCCACAAGAAGCTGCAACTTGAGTGGGTAGCTGTTGCCAGCCTGTCCTCATCTGATCTGCCACCAGTTTGCCAGTATGATTTGTAGGTTGTACAGGACCCCTCAGGGAAAGAATATGCCTCTCAGCTTGATTTATCCTAATGTAGCGGTTTGAGTCTGTAATCAGGCAGAAACTTGAGGTACAGAGTTTGGAGTGCATGGTTTTTCCTTTATTTGTAAAGATCTTGCAAGACAAAGAAGAAACCTGCTATCTCTTTCTGTGGACAAGGATTTAAATTTTTGGTTTAGTAAAGTGAAATTCTTCATATGACATGAAAGCTTTTATCTCTCTATGCCTTCACTATAATAGATCCTTCTGTGAGCCAGAGGATGAGGATTTCAAAACCTGTCACTGGTTGGTCTTGCCTGTTATTTGTGGTGTGAGGAAAGCTGACTCAATTGCAGGCTTGGAAACTTTCCACCTTAGTAGGAAGGGAAGGACAGAATCCCTTGAGGGTCTGTGCTCTGCAAAGCCCTGTGCTGGCTGTGTGGGAGCTGTGGCTGTACACCTGCAGCTCGGCTGGGCTGGGCAGGGAGTTCACTGCACATGGCCCTGCTTAGCAGGTGCACAGTTTTACTGCCTGATCTGACACTTTGTTTGGAAAGCATTTGCTGTCCTCTCCTGACAGTGTTCTGTGATCCATATTTTTTTATGGCTGGAATAATCGGAAAATCAAGTACTTTTGGCAGTTTTCATAGCTCCATATAGTACACTATATTCATCAGAACAACTGCCATTTTTCTTTAATCTGTCCAGATCCAATTATTTTAAGTGTCCACAGGTGAAGCATTAGAGACCATGTGTTCTTTCTGTTTAAAAAAGGAAATTCTTTATCTGTCATGGCTGGAGGTAGGAAGCTCAGTTCCTGGTCATCCAGTGGCCTGTGCGACAAGCACTTCTCTGTGCCTTGGTCCTCTCCTATGTGCAATAATATTCCATCATTCCTTCGTTTTTAACAGGGCCAGAAGTCTATAATGTGGCTAAGGTGACCAGGAGAGATTCATATCAGACCTCTGTCATTATTTTGGTTCCACTGGAGAACAAAAGTTCATTCAGTATTATCTTCATTCTGAAAGTAAGGGCAGTGATACTGCAGTCTTCTATGGTCTGGGTAGGGACAGGTAATGAAAGTGAGGAAAAGGGGAACAAATAAATGGTTTGTTGTTCAGTGTTTCTCAAATGATTCGTGTTGGCAACACAAGCTGAAGGGATGAAATTAATAAAGCCCAAACTCTCTGTTCTTACCCTTGCCATGCAGGTGCACAGAGGTAATAGTGCTAATGGTGTTACATTGGTTTAATTGCATTGTATGTTTGTTTTAAGAGGCTGGCAAAGAGCACTTGGCTATGAAGTGTTAGGATGCTCAAGAAATGCCAGAGCAAGATTCCTTTTGCCTGAAGTTATAGCTGCATGTGCAGCACCTCTCTAATCCTCTTCTCCTCTGTCGACTGTTTCTTGACGTCCTTGGGGAATTTTGATCCACAAGTAGAAACCCCAGATCTGTTACTTGGCCATAACTACCTGTGGGGAATATACACCAGTTAGAAAACCCTGGCACTTCCCTATGGAAACAGGGCAATGTCTGGAGAGACACACAAGAACTGGACTTTTTGGCACGGGTGTCCCCACCACGAGTCACAGCCCATGCTTGGCTGATTTCTCCTTTCAGAAGTTTCTGAGCTAGCAGAAGTTATTATCATCTCTTTATGAGCTCATTGGAGAAACATAACAAAAGAGCTTGTGGTCTCAGCTGTAGACCGGGTAGCCACTGCTGTGTGGGGTGCATAGCAAGATGGCCAGGAGGGCTTGGGCTGTGGTAAGAGTTAATGCCTACAATTAGAAACCAGCAGCAAGAGTTGGAGGGCTCTGAAGGACGGCAGTGGGTGTGAAGCACTCTAACATTCCCGTTAATTTGAAATGTCTCCTTTCTGGCCAGAAAAAAAGTGCCCAGATTTTTTTTTTAGTCAATATTAATTTTACACTTGGCACCACAGGAGAGTGTGAACTGCTGAGTTCACAAAGGGCCCATCTAATAAACAGACAATAGAAAATCAGAAAAGCGAAGATTGAGCTCACTTGCCCAGGCGATGAGAGTATAATAACCATGAGGGCTGCAAAGGGCAATGGAAAATTCTGAGCAGTAATGAGGAGTCACAGCAAGTGCCTGTGCCGGGCTGGCTGGGCACAGGTAGGAGCCAGGAGAGAAGGTGGGATGGTGCAGCATTGTGTGGGCAGAAGGAAGGCTTGGATCAGGAATCGGGGACAGATGAGGAGGAGGATATCGCGTCACAGGTGTGCTATAGGAATGGAGGGCCAGATTAGAAAAGCAAATTGTTCCTCTGCAAATGAATCCCAAGCCTGATCTTCATCTGATTTCCTTTAGAAGAGGGTTTGAAATTTCAGATGGACTCCCACGTGCATGGTTGGTGTTTTTCAGCTCCCCTCTGCCTTTCCCTGTTTGATCACCTCTCCGTTAAATGAGCCTTTCCTGTCTCCTGGTGGGCTGCAAGGTAGCAGACATCAGGCTTTAAAAGCCCCCAGGTTAGCCAAGTGAATACTGCAGAAGTAAGAGATGAACTTGATTCCAAGGAGCCAGGTGCTGCTAGCTTTCTAATAAACCCAGAGGAAACTCTCTGGGAGCTGGAGATTACTGTAAGGAAAACTGTTGCTCTGTCAAATACGTGTGCTTGTTTTCCTCAACTTTCAAGCAGTCTGCAAAACTAGTTTCTTTTATTCCACCTTCCCCTGCTAGCAAAAGACTTTCCAAAACCAGAACTATTTTATTTCAAACTGATCCAGGGGCACTTAAAGCATACAGAGGTCCTTGTGTTCCATATATCAGCCTCTCCTTTCTTCCTGGGATAGTAGAGTCCAAAGCCAGATAACAGACTGAGGACTTCAATTCTTGCTGTGGCTGAGCTGATGTTTCAAAACAGATTGATTTTTCTGCAGATTGTTCTTTTAGTTCCCTTTCCTTTTCTTCTTAATGAACACTTTTCATATCTGTGGAATCTGAATTCTATCTCGATTGAAATGGCACCAGAGTTATCAAAATTCAAAGCCTGTATCTCAAACCCCAAGCCACTGAAATCCCTGGCAAACCTAGCACCTGGTTAATGAATACATCTTGAGGAGCTCAGATACTTTATTTTCATTTCTGTCACACAGTTAGTGTTTTTGATCTGCCCATTAGAGAAGCAAGGTGAAAGAGTAAGAACTTGCCTGTCTCTGCATTATCTGCCTGTGACGAGGTGCCAATGGCTGCTGCATCTGATCAGCTGTAATATTCAGGACTGATTTCTGGATAGAAAGCCACTGATTTTGTTTGAGATCAGAAGAGGGAAAAGAGGCACGACTTTCCCAGCAGTTGTGATCCTGTCAGTGAGATTAAAAACAATGGAATGCATGGCATGTGAAGTCCTTGGAAAGAGAGAAATGGGGAAAACTAAGGGGGGTTAGACAAAGGAATAAGGGGATACACGTGAAGTGCATGGGTTGGAGAGATGGGGCAAGGAGACTCCTTTGGAAGAATGCTGAATGGCCAGAGCCTCTGGTGCAGAAAAGGAAAGGCTTGTGGAGAATTCATAAAATATACTCGCAGTGAGGACAGGGATGGGAGATGGGGCAACCTTAGGGAGGCGTGGAAATAGAGTAGGGGCCTCCTGCAGCACGAGAGGTCCCTTCTCTCAGGGGTGACACAGCACAAGCACTGGAGACCTGCTCTTGGGCAAAGGCAGCAGCAGCCTGTGGGAATGCCCTGGGCAGATGGCAAAGTAAATCATAAAGCAGGGACCTGGGCCCAGTCTCATTTGACACTGCAGCTCCTCAAGTCTGTTCCATTTCAAGCTCATTGAAATTGCCCATACAGCCCAGAGCCCTGGCAAAGTGTGTTCAGTGTCTGCTTGAAGGTAACCATCTGTGTTTGTACCATGGGACTGAGCTGCTGTCTGCAGTGCTCATGGCTGTATCGGGGGGTGATGGAGGGGTGGGCAAGGCAAGTAAAGCTCTGTGTTGATCACAACTTCTGTCCCAACTGTCTTGGCACAGTTGAAGTCATCTTCCCATCTGCAATTTTTCAGTGGTGTGACACTTCCTCTTTCAGCCCTTAATAACATTAAGTCTTAGAAACACAACCTTTGACCTGTCCCTTTTCTTTAATTAAGCGTGTAACCTTTGTCCTTGTGTTTGAGCACCTTGGTGTGGCGGCTGGCAGAGACCACACCAGGGCCCTGCTGTCCCTTGTGATCTCCATCAGGCTGTGAGGGCTGAGGTGAGTGAAAATGTCTGTTCTGAGCCACCACCCACTTTTAAACGTGCTCCACTTGGCCAAATGGCTGGACAGACAAGTTCCTTGAGCACACCCCCCATTTTGAACACCCCCCTTTTGTGACTGCTGCTGCCCTGTGGTGGGGAGCACGAGGCCTGTTGTAGATCAGGACTGGGCTGATGCCACGCAGTTCTACTGTTGGGTCTTGAGGGCAGTGATCACTCTACCTCTTACATTTGTGATGAGCCCCACCCTGGCACACAGGGTGTGTGTAGGGGGGTTTTGTGTAGGAGGATGTGTGGGGGGCTTTATACCCAGCTCTCACCAGGCCTCCTTTCATTCCGAGCTCCCACTGGCTGCTTGCAGAGGGTGCTGATAGCACCTTCGTGCTCCCCCACCTCGTCACAGAACGTAAAATGCTGGCAAAACAGGTTTCTGATTTGGATCCAGAATCCAACATTTGAGCAGCCGTGAATGCTAACAGATTGGCAGGACTGGAAGGCTTCACCTGAGGTCTGAGGAACTCAAGTATGAAATAGCTGTATTGCCAAAGGCAGTGTGTAACATTGCTTAAAAAATTTCTTGGCACCTGAAGCATGGAGAGTGGGTAAATATAACATTAATCTTTAAAAAAAGGTTTGGGAGAATCCAGGAAACCAAGAGCTTGTAAGTCTGGCATCTATAGTACCTAAACTAGTAAAAGCTGTAATAGATGAAAATATATTTGACAATGAGATAAACCAAATCAGTTGGGGAAAAGTCAGTGTGGTTTATATGAATGCAGGATGTTTGTCTTGCAAACCTCTTGGAGTTCTTTGAAAAGAATGTAGTGAAAGAGCTGGTGCTAGCTTTCTGTAAGAGTTTTGACAAAGTTCAGAATTCCTTATTGGGAACATGTGCAGACTGCAAAGGAGGGAAGGTCCTGAGGTGTACAAATAATTGGCAAAGAGATAGGAAACAAGGTGGGACAATGCTGCCAAGGATTTCACAGTTCGGTGTTGGGATTTCTAATGTTGAACCTCTTCAGGAATGACCATTAAAAAGGGGAGAGTGAGACTTCAAACTAGCTTGTTAAAATATTTTTTTTCAAGACAGTAAAGATGATGGTTTACAGTGAAGTATTGTTGAAAAATCCTGAGATTGAGCGGCTGGCCACTGTAATGGTGGATGAAATTTCAAGTAAATAAATGTTAAATGAGGTATGCAGAGAAATAGGGGTTGTTGTGCATTTAAAATCTTGAGCTTGGAGTTGACCAAGATCTTGGGTTATGTCATGTAATCTCGTGAGAGCATCAGGTTGAGCTTAAGAGAAAGAAATCAAATACTTGAAGCTAAGGAAAAGAAACCAAAACCCAACAAACCAGGAAAATACTATTGCATGGTTCTGGAGAGTGAGGTGGTGTTTGGTTTTGGTCTTTTTTTAAATTAAAAAAAGCCTATTGTGCTTTCACCTTGAATGTGACACGTGGTTCTGCTTTCTTCATACTTGAGGAGTGTGCTAGACGTGGGAGAACTCCAACAACAGCTTCTGTAGAGAATTGAATGAGAAATTGTCCTCAGCTTGAAGGAGACATATCTGAGAACTATAACAAAGGTGGAAGAGCTGTTGACTGCCTTCCCCTACCCAAGAACAAGGGGTTTCAAAGAAAGCCTTGGCTTGAACCATCATGAACGTTCTTACCTCTTCTGTTGCAGGGTGATTTTTCTCATGTACAGCAGAATCACTGCTGCTGAGGAATACTGCTTTTCTGTCTGAATTTCTTTGCTGAAAAGAGAAGACAACGTCCCCCTAGGTAAAATCCTGTGTGATAATTTATGCATTCATTATGCTGGCCCAGCCTCCAGATAGAGGTTTGGCTGTGGAGGGAGTTTCCTCACCCAGATGAATCACTCACTGGTATTTATGCCATACATGCATGATAATCTTTTTGATCTCTGTAGGCATCTGGGATTCTTCTGCTTGGGTAACTGGCAGCCAGCCTGGCTCATCACAACTGGCAGCTGCAAAGGTGGAGACTGGCTAGAAATAGCTGGAAATTGCTAAGGCCCTTTCTGGAGACCTCCCTTCCTTTTGCTCTGAAGGTGCTCGATCGCCGTGCTCGCACCATTGCTCACAGACTGCTCTGTGGTGTCATCCCTGTCCCCACAGCACCTTCCACAGGGCCTTCCACGAGAGCTGGCTAAGGGGAAAGTGAGAGCAGGGAGTTGGTTACAAGGGGCAGGGTTCAGCGTGCACTGCAGAACACCTGCATAGCCTTATTGGATGCTAAATATACCGAATTTGCTGTCCACAAATCCCCATCAATCTGCAGCTTAAAGAACCAGTGGAAAGTTTTGGGGTGGGCAGTGTTTTATCACTAGAAGGCCAGCTCCCACCTACATTAGCATATAGCCACATCCAAAGGGCACTTGGGAGGGCTGAGCAGGATGTTTCCCCATTGTGTAGGCTTCCTCTCTCGTATGTGCATCATTACAGACATTGTCTCTGCACCTTGTCTCTGTGCAAGGTGTGTGTAATGTTCAGGACATAAAGATTAAGTCTTGCATTTGCCCCTGGTCTTGAGAAAAATCAGCCTTATCAGGAAAGCCTGCATAAACAGCTCTTTTCCAACTCATTTCTACATTTCTGTTTCTCTGGCACAGTCCTGTCAGCACATTGTTATTGTCACCTTTAATAAATCCATGTGTCTCTAGCAAAGAGGTGTTTTGCTGGGGAGTCCTTGGGGCTTTTCCTGTAAGTAAGTCGTGGAGAATAAATGGTCTGCCAAAGTTTAGAAAGGTGCTGCTGGAGTTAAGGAAGAGAGAAACGGTGTGAAGTACCTGAGATCTCAAAATGGTGTTGCCAAAATGTTGAAGTACAATTGAAGTGTTCGGAAAAGAAGGTGGAAAGAGAAAAGATCCTAAAAATAGATTTCCCAGCAGTTTTTAAATCAGATTTTCCTAGTGTTTGGTTTCTAACAGTTTGTAATCAGCTAATGCTTGTGCTGTCAAAGCAGGTGCTTGACCCTCTCTGCAGGTTTCACGTTGTGTGTTTCAGTGACTGGTGGTTTCTGAAAGCCCTGCCTGCTCAGCAATGAGCATAAAAATGCTCTTGGGGGATAAAACCTGCAGGTTTCCCTCTGGGAAATGTGTGGGCAGAGTGCCGCTGTGTGGTGACACGGAGCACGGCGCCCTTGGCACGGGGTGGGGGTGCAAGGAGCATCTCTTTGAAGTTTGTGAAGGATGCCCGATGTCTTCACAGGGTTTGGGTTGTGCCCGGTAAAGGAGCAGCACTCCAGACACTTCTGTTTGGGGTTTTTTCCTACCCTTTTCTCTCTAATAGCCTTTTGACAAAGGTAAGGCAAAATGTGTTCATTTCCAGTTGTGTGTTCATGTCATGTCTTTCCTCAAGGGACAGAGAACTTGCCCATACAACAATTATATACAAAACAGACTAGGAGTGAGGACAGGGATGGGAGACAGGACGGTCTTATGGAGGCCTAAAGAGGTAAGAACAGGACTCGTGTAGATAATTTTGTCTAAACAATATGTTACAAATTGTCTCAGCTGTAGACAACACAAATTCAGGGGCTCAGGGCTGTGCTTTCTTGTACCTGTGCCAGCAGTGCCAGGGTTGAAGTGTGACCATACCTCTGTTCCAGTGGGCATTCTGCACCCACAGTGCAGAGTGAGTACAGTGAGTACCCACACACAGTACTGAGACTGAAGTTGTCTTAGTCACTTGTCCTGGCATCCTCATAGCTTGGTCACTTGGCTTTACTAGTAGGTCTCACACCTTAATTCTTGCTTTTCAGTGCTTTTTTAGCTTAATACATTAAGTCTGTGGATAATTTGCTTTGGGTTCTGCCCCAGGGAAGGGAAGGCTTCCTTCTGAAGTTGTTTGTTGTAAGATTGAAAGGAAAAGAGAGCAACAGTAAGCAGCAGCCACCTTGCCAGGGGCATAGCCTGCAGGCTTTCCCTGTGCTGTAAACCAGGCACTGGCTCTGCAGCTGAGCCATCCATATGCTCAGTGGCTCTTTGCAGACATCCTTCCAAAGCAGCCAGGCTTCGTGAGCTCTTCAGCCTGATCGTAAGAAATTGGGTAGAATTTAAGTGTTCGTGAGCTTCCCCTTTTCGCTGTCCCTTTCACTCTTGTAAGGAAGATTCAGCTGCTGGTGTCTTGAGGCTGCACATGGGATCCATGCTGTTAAATCAGAGGAGGGAGCGTGGTGTGCCCTCCATTGCCCCTTTAAATACCCACACGCCCCTTTTGTGTGTGTGCTGCTCTTCCCCTCCTTTGGAAGGCAACCTGTGGGATAGTCATGGGCCTGAACTGTCTCCTCCAGAAATGCACATCTTCCTTCACAGGTACACCAACCCCAGTCTTTGAGTTTCCCTTCTAGTCCACATGCATGTCCAGCTATCTGCTGGTAGAAGGTTCATTTTGTGTTACAAAGGTCCTTCAAGGCCGTCCCCAGGCCATCTTTTACAATGTCTCCACATGGCTTTATCGACCAGAGTGTGAGCTCTTTCTAATTCTAGCTGCACCTTTCTTGCCTGCAGCAAAGCTGTTCCCTCTTCACATTCTCAGTTGTCCCACCTTCCTTTCTGCACGTTGTCAGGAGCAGTAACTGTCTCTTGCTATAAAGGTAGAAAAAGGTCACCCTTCTTACCAGCTGACAGTGTTTATGGCATCACTTTGGCGAGATTTATTCTTCCCATTGCAAGAATCAAATTCTATCACCTCTGGCAATTAACTGACCGAATTTAGGGTCTGAAATTGTGGCATATTCTTTAGCTTTCTCAGTATGAATCACAAGCTTTGCAGCTGTAGAACCAGCTGGATTCTAAAGCTTCAAAAAACACCCAGCCATTTCAGGAGATTTTGTGGCCATGGAGGACAAGTAAAAATTCCTTCCAGTCCCCAGGAATCACCTGTTCTGGCCCTTTCTTAGGGGCCAGATATTTTGGCATCAACATACATAACCACAACTTAGTTAAAAACTTCATGTCACAGAAAAGAGGAGTTGGAAGACACACTTCATTTCTCAGGCAATTATTATTATTACCATCTGTGCCGATCCGTGTGTGTGTGACCCCTTTGTGGTTTCTCCATGGGAAAAGAGGCTTCACAAACTCATGACTTATTCCAGTGCTTTGCTGTCCTGACCGTTAATTCATTAGACTTTTCTCAGCATTCAACTTAACTTCTGCATTTAAACTAACTCTTTATCCTATCCACATGTTATTACTTTCCTAGATGCTGCACTACTCTGTGTATTGGAAAGTCATTATCATGTCCTTTCTGCTTTCCTATCTCAAGGTTTAACAACCTGGTTTCTCAATCTTTCCTCACAGGCTGTGTTTTCTAAGCCTCTGATTTTTTGGAGGCCTTCCAGCAGGTCCACAACTTTCTCAAAGTGAGATTTTGTAACCCTGTGTCATCCAGAGAGTTTGAATGAAAGAATTAAGAAGCGTAGCATTGTGGGGCACACTTCCATTACAATGATAAAATAGAGCATGGCAAATCTATTTCTTATCTTGTGGAAATCACACCTCAGCCTAATCTCCAGCTAAAATATTCATTAATCCAGTCTGAATAATAAGCACATATAGAACAATTATTATGAATCCAGCTTTCCTTACACTTAGGAGATACGGGTTTGTGCACATGAGAAGTTCTGACAAGATCAGGATAGCAGTGAATGAAGCTTTTTATACACACCTGTCTAACAGAAAGGGATTATACACAAATGAATCTACGGTTGGTGTTAGCCTACGTATCTCACACTGCGCCACAGTGACTGCCCTGGATTCTGGAAGAATGAAGATAAGGAATAGGAATTGAGGGTTGCACTGCATTGTGGTAAAATCTGGATGCATCCTAAAGGAAACAAGTAAGTGTCTAGTGCACTAGTAAGTGACCTGCACAACCTAGCCCTTGTGCAGGTCAACTCTTGCTGCAAATCCATGAAACTCTCTGGGAATGTGGATGTCTTGGCAGGTCACTCAAATCATGCTAATTTGACCCCGTGCCATCTAAGGAATATTTGTACTCTAGATTTGGCTGCTGCTGCTTTTCTGCTGACTGGTGTCGGTCACGTTTGTTCCTCTTCACGATCTCCAAAAGGGACATTTGATCAGAAGGTGCAATTTGAGGCCAGGCTTCAGCCCTTGGCTGGGAGCTGCTTATCTCCATAGCAGGAGAACTGCTCCTCTCCGAGGTGTTCTGGGACAGGAGCAGGGCTGGACAAAGCAATGAAGAACTGGCCAAATAGTGAAAGAAACAGCAAGCAGTGTTTGGTGGATGGGTGGAACAGCTTGTGAAATGAACAAAATCATTTCGTGTTCTTTGAGAATTCCTGTGATCCGTGGCTCAAGGCTGCTCCTGAAAGTGAGCACATTGCTTTGGTAGCCCTCTTCCTAAAGGTACTCATATTTGGAGAAAAGGAGAGGGGTGCAACAATTATTTTAAATTTTTTTTTTAAAGGCTTTAGAGTGTGAAGCTTAAGGATCTCTGTCTGCTTAATTCTTTAGAAAAATAGTTTGAGTGGACTTGATCACTGAGCAGGGGAAGCTGGGTGCTTTTCTGGGGAAAGTATGATAGGAACCAGCAGCTGCAATGTAAAAGCACAAACCAAACTGTAAATTAGGCACCCTGTTTTGAGGGATTAACCACTGGAACACCTGCCCAAGGGTACATTCTCCATCCCGTGAGACCTCGTTCTTTGCAACTCCCTGAAAGGAGGTGGTAGCCAGCTTGGGGTCAGCCTCTTCTCCCAGATAATCACAAGAGGAAATGGCCTCAAGCTGTGCCAGGGGACATTGAGGTTGGACACCAGTGACAATTTATTCACAGAAAGGCTTTGGAAGAGGCTGCCCAGGGGGGCTGTGGGGTCACCGTGCCTGGAGGTGTTCAAGAAACAACTGGACGTGGCATTTGGTGCCATGGTTCAGTTGACGTGGAGGTATTTGTTCAGCTGTTGGATTTTATGATCTTGGAAATATTTTTAAATCTTAATGATTCTGTGATTGTCTTAAGGAGCACATTTTCTGGGACTGATGGTCTTGTCAAGTGTGAGATTTTTTTTGGACTCAGTCCAAGAATAATGATGAAATGTCAGTCATTTATATACAGAATGATCAAATAATTTCTTAGTTTTAAATACTTAAGAAATTATGAAGTGTGGATATTAAATCAAAGACACTGTTCTCCAATATGTGCCCAATAAAGATTAAATAGGACTCCATGTTCCAATTTTGTATCTGACATTTTCTAACTGGGAGCTTAATTTCTAAAATATTAATAATGTTCCTTAGCACTTAAGGACTGTCAACCATCTCTGGTTTAGTGTTGTAGATTCAAATTTAATACTGACTTGCCAGGAGGTATTTGTATGAAATGCAGATTTCTTCATTTCATACCAAGTGTAACAATTCACGTTCTGACTCAGTCATTATGATTAGACTGTGTTTATACAGCATGCTTAGAGCTTTGTCTTTAGTGATATTAAAAAAAAAAAAAATTAAGTCATTAAAAAATGAAAAAAGTTTGCATATTTTCATATGGAACTGTAGTGCATATGAAGGAGGATATTTGATAAATTATATATATGCATTTGAATTAACAGATAATGATTTTCAGGTACGTGATTTCATACACTATTTAATGATTTTTGGATTGTACATTGTTGCAGGGGTGATCAGAAGGCTCTCTTAGCATTTCATGTTGATTTTGCTTTATTAGAAGCTTGGAGCTCTAAACAAAATCTTGAGCCACTTTGCCTAAGATATTAAATTACATGGTGGGAATGAATCTCTTCCCAAAGGAAATGCTGTCTAAATAAAGCAGATGTTACCTGGTTTGTTCTCCCCACCGTCCATGTGGCAAACGGAGTGCAGAGAAAAGGGTTCCTGAGGCCGCAGGGGAATTGGACACACTTCAGAGCCCCTGGGAACAGCTTTAACCAGAAGACCATTCCCTGGTTCTAAGGTAAAGATCAGTATTTTTCCAGACTGCAGTAAATGATTTAAGGGCCATATTTAGATTTAGAGAAGTTATTGAGAAACTCAAGGGATGCAAACCTTTTGTATGGATGACTCTGAGGAAAAGAATTTGCCTTCAGTTTATTCAGTGGTACTGTCACTGTAAGCAATTTACTACTTGACATAAAGAAAAGCCTCAGATTTTGTGTCTAAGATACTGCAATGTGTTTTGTGCAGCAGATTGAGATATTTTAAGTGTAGGGTTTTGCTAATGGTGATGTGCCCAAAAACCCCCAATATACGTGTCTTGAATATGTCAAGGCAGTCACAAAGAGTCTGCATTTTCCTTGGAAAAGTACTTTTGAGGACTTTTGTGAGCTCTAAGGGTTGTTCACAGAATTAATACAAAATGCCTGACTTGGAGCCATGCAACATCTCCTTTATAAATACGTTTATGCTCAACTGAGCTCAGCCTCCCATTTTTATTTGTGGCTTAAAGTAAATGCCCTGAGCACATTTTGCACTCAGATTAATAACCACTTTATCAACACAAGCTTTCCTGGGGCTGCCCATTTGGGGTTTTTGTTTCGGTTTGGTTCCTTTCATAAAACAGGGTCAGCACGGTTCTCTCTAGCATTTGTAAAGAGGGGGAAGTACTTGAATGATCCGTCCCGTTTATTCAGATCGTTCGTTTCACATTTGGAAACTGGCCTTGCTTCCAGTAATCGGGCAGAAGCCGGTCTGGTTGGGGATTTGTCCTGGGTTTGGGTGTCGCTGGCAGTCTCTGCTCAGGGCTGCCATCAGAAGGAGCTCCCCGGCAGCGCTGCGCCCTTCCCACAGCCCAGGCTGGGAGCGCAAGGCTCCTGAGATGAGTGTGTGCAGGGGCCTGGGTTAGCTGCCTGCCAGCACCGCTGGAGGCTCCCAGCTGCTGCATCTCCTTCTCTCCTGCCTTCCCTGCTTAGCTCTGCCGGGCCAAGTCGAGCGGTGCTGCCCTTACTTCTCAGCAGGTAAATCTTGTTCCTTTCTTACCGCGTCGTCCGAAAATGCGTCTGCAGAGCCCATCTGCAGCAATGCTGGGGTTTGTTAAGGTGTGGGCATGGCGAGAACCTACTTTGAAGCAGTCTGAGGTACAGAACTTGCTGCCTCTCGTATGTCCCTGTGCTAGGAGTCACAGTGCAGAAGTGCAGAGGGCCATTTTCTGGCTTTGCACAAGTGGACAGCGTTTGCAGATGTCAGTAGTTGAGCCATACAAGATATTTTACATAGGAAATAGGCTTGATGCTATCTCAAATTAAATAACTGTGATTTTTAAGTTCTTAGTAAAGACAGATTTCTGCTTTTCCTGTTATTTTCCTGTGAATGTTGTTGGGTTTTTCTTTTCTCTTAACTCTGCAGTGCTTGAGGTGCTTGCTTTTTGATGGAAGTGTCTGGACAGAGACTTTAAGAAAAGAGTCCTATGGCAAACATTTGGGTCTTCGGACAAATTCCCCAAGGGAAAATTTCTAACAGGCTCATAATGTGTAATGCTAGGGAGTCTACAATCCACACAGGAGTCTCACTGATCTGGCTTGATAATTTTGGGAGAAGTGCTGGAAATATCCCAAGTATGAATGAAAGGTGTTTCAGACCTCAGGACTTGGGATCCTGGGTCTGGTACAAGGTTTCCTTCGATAGAGAGTGAGCTGAGCTGTGTCTCCTGCCTGCTGGGCTTTGGGAGTGGGTGGGCAGTGCTGTCTGGGGAGCCCAGCTCCCCCTCAAACGCTCTGTGCTGGCCTCCCAGGGCAGGGATCTCCCCACCTGACAGCTCTGGGCCAAACTGGTCCCACGAGCCTTTAGCTTCCTGGAAAAGAGGGTGAGGGTGTGTTCTGTGTTAGCAGGATGTGGCTAATCCCGAGCTGTATTTCTTCAGTTGCCACTCACTGCTTCTCCTTTGTGTTCCCCAACACGACATGGAGGAGGCTACTGGGGTGTATTCCTCTAATGATGCCTTGCTGTGTGCTCTGCTGCTGGGGGCTCTTAGTGTCACTCTGCAAAAAGGAATTAATTACTTAATCCTCAATCTCTCCACCCCAGGCTGAGGAAAGTGTTAATACTTCAGTGCTCTTCCATAGAGAGAAAATATGAAGTGTAGAAAGATTACATGGCTTTGCAAGGTCAGAGTCAGGAAGAGATTCCAGGCCTCTCTTCCTTTCTGATCTTGGTACCCCCACAGTGCTTTCCCATGGTTTCCTGGGATGGTGAGCTGCCTCCTTGGTTTGCCTGGGGCTTTGATAGGGTTTGGAAGCTGATGATGCTGAGGTAGGATTGAGGTTGAACCTCACTGTGGAATTCTGTGGCAACTTTCAGGGAAAGCCCCGTGCATGTGGGCACACACAGGTGCTCAGCACAGCCAGGACTGCACGTGTGGCTTGGCTCAGGGCACAGGCAAGTGCAAAGCCTCACGGTTCTGAGGAAGAACTGGCAATACTTTAGGCTAACTACAGCAGAACCGTGGTGTGTTTCTGTGACTAGCTGTGGTGTGGATTGGAGTGAACAAGGTGCCTCTCCAGAGCAATAACTCTTGGCTTAGGTGTCTGGATGAAGAGAAGCTGGCAGGCAGTGCCTCAAACAAGGCGCATTCAAAAGTGCTCTTGCAGTGCCTTGAAGTTGTGCTCATGCTGGGCACTGAGGAGTTGAGAAAGAAGAAACGGAGCCTGTTCATATCCCCATCATTGCTTCAAACTCAGTACTCATCAGCCCTTTTCCCATGTCTCTGATGTTTAAAGGAAAAAGCTCCTGGCCCTGTTTTCTGGTAGGTAGTCCATAAGCCCCCGTGCCAGCCTTGCCTCCTTTGCTGGCTGTGTCAGAAGAGGCCTGGGCAGGATGGTCTTTCCTGCCTTGCTCAGGCTCTTTCCCCTCAGCCCCTTCCCCAGTGCAGCTCGGCAGTCAGGGAGCTTCCACCTAATTGTGGAATAGCTGAGACACACTTTGATTAGGGTGGCACAGAGGAGTCTATAACAAAGCTGTACACATAATTCTATTGAGTTACAGAAACTCTCATTCAGACCTTAAGCAAATCTCCAAAACTGATGTGAAGGGCAGAAACCTGTATGGTTTCTGTATTTTTTTTGTCCTCTGTAAACTTAAATAGTTTCTGCCTTCTGACCTGGATATTTTATCAGTCAGGATACGCTGGAGGTGGTGGAATAGCTTGCTGGTTGAATCATTTTGAAAGCCAGTGCTATTAACGTTACAGAACTGTATTTTCCCCACGGAAGTGTTGCTTAGCCCATGCTTCTCGGATTCATGTGAAGTTAAGTTAGTCAGGCTGTCCTCACTGAAAATAGTTTTGAGAGTTAGAATCTTTATCATACTCAAAGTGTTGAGATCAGATTGGAAAGGGTGTAAATGACAACCAAAACAATCAGGAGATACTATCACATCCAAGAAACAAATGTGCTGGTTTCTTCAGCCAGGCAAGATGAGGGAGATGTGTAATCTGATAGAGTTTAAAATTGGAGGAGAGAGAACTGTTGCTACTGGAGGACTTAGTGATGCAAGAACAAGTGACAATAAATCACTCATTAAAAACAAACAAAACCTAACAGGCAAGAAACTAAGAGACCAAAGAAGCTTTAGACTTAGTCACTTGAAGTACTCAGGGAAATCATCTAGAGAGGTTAGCTATGTTTCTGAGAAATGATTTATGGGACAGTGGCAGTTACCTTCTGTTGTCATGGGCTTGATTTAGTAGCCCATAAGTTCCTCTTTTTACAGAAAAGTCTGGCAAAAAAGACACATTTGCCAGAGTGTTACTGCCACTGCACTTTCCCAAGGGAGCTGTTCCAGTGCTTGGCTGTCCTGCTTTTCTGGTAGAACTGTCCATGGGGAGCCGCACAACGAGCTGTGTAGTATCTTGATCTACTGCGAGATCTGAAAAGATGTGAACGTTTGATTTCTCGGAAGGTGAAAGTCATTTCTCGTAATATGAGCGCGGATCGTTACTGCTGCAGTTATTGGAACGAGAGTTTTCTCCCTGCCTGGCCTTCTTAGTCCTCTTTAAATATCTTGACCAACAAAGTCTTTTATCCTCCTCTGCTTGATGCAGGGCTTAGGCCACGTTTTTCCTTCTGTCTTTTACCAGAGGGAATAAGGAGTGACCACGTTGATGGCAGTGAAGCTGCCCTGGGTTTGCTGTCACACATGACAGCAGCACAATGGCGCTGTGCTGCTAAGTGGGAGTTGTGCTTGGGAGATTTTTTTTTCGTGTTATTACAGAGACAGTGATGGAGTTAAGGCTACAACGCAGGGTCTCTTGTAATCACACTCCTATTATGATTTGTGAAAGGCTTTGCAAGGTTTTATTTTGTTAGTGAGCATTGCAGCCAGAGAAGCGTTTCAGGCAGTGAATCACGCACATGGTTTGGGGGGTTTAGTGGGATGTCTCAAGCATCCCTGTGTCATACTGTGTTTATCCCAAGGACACAGCCTAAAATCTAACCTCGCTGAGGAAACAAACAGGGAGGGGTTCTGCCGTTTAATTTACCTGCCCAAGTCAGCAGCCTCTCCCCCAAGGCTTCCTCTGTAGTCTATAGGAAGGGAAGAGTCCCTCAAGAGCACGGTTCAATGCTGTGTGTTAGGCTACAACTGCATTGCCCCCAGGAGGAGCTTCTCCTTCCGGAGAATTTGTGGCGTGAGAAAAACTGGCTTTGTTCAACTCGGGGCTTAAAGCAGGTGTAAAGTACTATGACTGTGAGGCTTGCCTGCCCTCTGCCAGGTGCCTGGGAAGGCATTTGGGACATGAGGCTCTTTCAGATGATGTCTCTGCAACACAGAGATCTCAATACTGCCAAAACCATGTATTCACATCCCTGTCCCTTTTGAAAGCTGTGTATATGGGTGACATAAAAGTGACCGAAGGCCCACAAACACTTGGATAGGTTTTTCAGATCTTGTGCCCTTGTGGACACAGTGTAGGCCTGGGCTTCAGCCCTGCTGGCTCCAGTCCCAGCAGGGAATGCAGTGACCCATGAAGGTATACTTGGTTTTTGATATACAGTGCAACTCAGTATTGGTTTGGGGATTTATATGTATACATGGAAGGTCGTTGAGAAATTTGAAGTAAAACTGCAGTGGGTGCTTTTGCTTTGTCTATGTCTTGCTTGAGTCATGTAAAGCTGACAAAAGCCCTAAGGGCTGGTGCTTTTATAGTTTTGCTTGTGTGTTTTTCTCTTCACAGCAGGCTTTGGGAATGGTGTGCCTTTGGTGGGTGATGGGAAGGTGGAAGAGAGATGTACAAAGCAACTGCTATCTCCTGGCAGTCTCTGGCATTTGTGTGCAGTCCTGCCTGTAGAAAGATGGCCAGATATGTTAAAGGCATTGTTGTGGGTGTATTGGTTTAGCAAAAAAAACCCCAAAAAACAAACAAACAAAAACCCAAAAAACAAAAAACAAAACCAAACAAAACAAACAAACAAAAAAAACCCAAAACCCAAAAACATTGTGCAAGAACTGACTTTCTTTGTATCTGGGGAAAAATTAATTCTGTGCACTGTGGTTGCTCCCATTGGAATAATGACATGCAAATTTTGGATTCCACGCAGCTGTCAGTTACGGTGAACTCTTGAGAGAGGTTGTGCCAGTAGGAGCAATGGCTTCAGTGAAAAACACAACCCCTCACATTTGTGTTTGCGTTTGGATACGGAGTGAAGGCTGGAAGTCTCCTTGCTGCATCTGTCAGTGACACTGTCAGATTCTGCATGTCCAGCCTGTGGTGACCAAGCAAAGGATGCAAGCTGAGACTGAAAAACAGAATGAAAATGCTTAACTCCACCTTCCTATCAGCAGAGTCTTCTCCAGATAAGTGGCTATAATCTCTGCTCAGGGATCTGGCTTGGACAGTGCTTTCACACTCTTCCCTTCCTAAGGCCATATCTGTTCCCTTTCTGCTGGCAGCTGAGGGAAGGCTCAGACTCTGGAGGTTTCAAGCCACCTTTGCAGCACACCGGGCTGACCCAGGAGCAGACATGAGCCGGGGCTGGCTTCGACCTGCCTTTGGGAAGAGGCACTAGGGCTTCTCTCCTCCTAGGGCCTCAGTGAGCCCCTCGTGCCTCAGCCAGCTCCAGATGCTGGCACCAGCCCGTTTGAGCCCCAGTTCTGACCACAAAATGCAGGCTCAAGGAACCGTAGCCGGCCAGAGGGTGGAATATTTGTTGTCATCCTCAGTTAAGGTCCTCTCATCTTTGGAACTTGAACATCTGATCAGACTGCAAAACTGTGTCTGTGAAAGCACAGCTCTTCTCTGAAAGAGACCGCAAGTGTTTCGTGCTTGTCTCTCAGGGACTCGGTGGCATCTGTGTGTGGCTTGCAAGTAGAAAGAAACTTTTTTTTCCCTAACTGCCTCCCCTCCAGATGCAGCCTGAACTTGGAGACCTGAGCTGTATTCTTTCCATGACCCTCTGATCAGAGGGTTTGATAGAAAAGCAGAGTGTGCAGCAGCACGTGGGAGCTGGGGCCCAACATTGTGCACAAAGGGGCATCCAGGGAGTTCTCTTCCTAGGGCTGCTCATGCATGAACTGGAGCTGAGCCCAGCTGCTGCCCTCCAGCATTATTTTGAACAAAACAGTCACACTCCTCTACATGGTACAGCTGTGCCCTTACTTAGTACTGCCTTTATTGCCTCAGGTACAGCCTGCTGGAGGGACCTGGGGACTCAGCAGTGCTCAAGGCCAATGGGGCAAAGAGTTCTTTAAGGTTGCTGTTATCTTTCATTTAGCAGGTGGAAAAGAAGTAGTAAAACGGGTAAAGTGAAGAGTTACCAAAAAAAAAAATAATTCTCAGGTGATGGTTTTGCAGAGAAGGTAGAAATGCATGATTCATCTAGATACTCCTGCTTTCCTAAGCAATAAATGATGCTGCTTTCCTAACTGTATTATTCTCAGCTCTGTATTTTATGATAAGAAGTACTGACAAATTCAGCCAGGACTGCTGGCCTCTGTCCAGCCAAGCTCAGCTTCCTCATCCCCTCCCATCTTCTTGAGGCTTCCCGGAAGGAAAGGAAAGCCAAGGTCTGGGGGTGCTGCGAGTGGACTGAGCTCAGATCCCTGGCTAGGTTTTGACCTGCACACAAGCAAAGCTTCAGTGACCTCTCCTAATGTGCCTGAGATTCAGGTTTCTGGTTAAGGTCTCACTTCCTCTTGGTGCTTTGGGATGTGAGGGTGTCCAGGCTGGCAGTCAGACTGCCACCTTCTCTGGCAGATGTGCCTGAGGAGAAATCTCAAGCAGAAGCAGGAAAAGTCACAGGTTTCCTATGTACTCTGAACAGCTCTTGATCTCCGCAGACAAGGCCTGTTCAGGCAGTGGTTGAGGACAGACTCTTGAGGGGCAGCTCCAGAGCCAGACTTCTTAGAGTTTGTACCCTGGGACTTGCTCTCTCAAGCATCCTCATGGAAGGCTGTCTTAGCTGTAAGTTTTGGTCTCGAGATTAGCTTTGATATATGAGAATACAGGAGCTCCAAAGGAAGCTTTACCCTTGACTGGTGCATTTATAACTCATCACCACCACTTTTCTTCCACCTCTTTTCTCTTTGGGCAGAGGAAGCCTCCGAAGAGTGGAGTTCAGAGAGCAGCAGACATTGTCTTTTTTGTTCAGATTAAACAGGGAAAGGGAGATGCAGGTATCAGCATAATCCATGCCTGGAGCAATTCAGCTCCTTTGACCAAAAGCCTCAGAAATCTGAGGAATAGGCCAGGTAAAAAAATGGTTCTAGAATATTTATAGAGGACAGGTATGCCCCCAAATGTCTGCTGGGTCCTGAACTCTTGCAGCTGATGAAAACAATAACAAGTTGCCAGACCTAATTCCTTCTTACAATTTTAGCCTTGCAGGTAGAGGAGAACCCATAAGAAGATAAAGCAAAAAAGAAGAGACAAGATTTTTTCCCAGTCCAAGAAAAATAATCTGTTGGATTATAATCTGCAAACAGTGGAGAGTGCCAGCATGAGCAACGAGGGGCCAGAGAAACCCATCTCATCTGCACTGACCGAGGGCCTGAAGAGAAAGAGAGGGAGACCAAAGAAGCAGCCCCAGGTGAGGGTACATCATCCCAAGACGATACCTGAGGATGCCATGGCAGTAGCCTGATGGGATTTGCAGGCAGCCCTGGGAAGCCGCTTGCTGGCAAGGACAAGGGAAGGAGAGGTGTTCTGTGCTAAATGCTGGGGCTACCCAGGACAGCAGCAGGATCTGCACCCTGGGAAATCTCAGCCTCTGAGGCGCCTCTGATGTGACAGGCAGTGACAGTGCAGCCAGGACATGTGTCAGAGGGGCTGACCACGTCTCTGTTCTAGCCTGGAGACTCTGACCGCTCGCCGCCCTCTGTTTCTGCACCAGTAATTGGATACAACAGGGAAGGCCCCTTAGCCAAAGTTCTTGGCACTTATTAATTTCCCCAGCCCAAAAGACAGAGAGGTAGGAGTATTGTTGGTCATCTTCTAATGCACTTCACAGCTGGAAAAGCAGAGACAATTAGCTGTTTAGGGGTCTGGGTGCTCTTAGTGGGGTAAGACAATCAAGACCAACAAGAATGAGGGAATGTAAACTGTTTCAGGGATCATCCTGCTTAGATGGTTTTTTCCTTTTATCCCAGAAGGATGGTGAAAACACAGCTCTTGTCCCAAAGGATGCTGTGAAAGAACAGCCAGTGAAGAAACCACGAGGAAGACCAAAAGGAAGCAAGAAAGCAACCGTTCTAACTGGGGGAACGGTGAGAGGAAATGGCTTATACTCATTTACAGGGGAGACAAGCTGCCAGGAAGACAACCAGGGATGTTTCTCTTAGCTTAAAGATAATGCAAGTTGCCCCTAGTTCAGCTCAGCTTTAATTTCCACTGTTGGACAAATCGGTTATTGTGGTTTCAGTCCTTGCTCACCTCCCAGCCTTCCTGTGTTGCCACTGGCTGTTCAGCAGTTTCCTTCCAGTGTTTCTCCTCCACCACTGCCCAATAATCACAACCAGTACAGTCAGACAGGTGTTTCCTCTTCAACTGTCTTCTATCCCCAGCTTTTGCTTTTTTTGCTCCTTGTGAGATGAGACCTTTATACAGAAGTCACCCTGGCCATATTTTGGTGGTTTAGTCCCAATATCCAGCAAATCTGAGAGCTGATAATATTTTTCCCCCTTTGTTTTCAATAAAGGCAGAACCTGCTCCTGGGAAAAAGCAAAGAGGGAGACCCCGCAAGTGGGTGAGTATGGTGTTCAGTCCTTCCCTCTTCTCCAGTCACAAATCCTGGGGAACTTTCAGCTGTTTGCCCTTCTTAGATTCCATCTCTGCCGCAACATTCTTTCAGCCTTGGTAGCCTGGAAATAATTAGGGAAGCTCTGAGTGCCTTCCTGATGGCCTCCAAGGTTCAGCTACTGAAGAATTCTGAGAGCCCAGGGCTGTACTTAATTCAAGACATACCAGACTTCCACAGTATAGCACTTTCTTAGGCTTGGAATGTCAGACCAGAGATTCCATCCTTTCTTACAGAGGGGGGTTGTCTTCCCAGGAGACTTGAAAGATTGAAGCGATTGCTTAGCATGTCAGTTTGTCTCCAAAGAAGAAATTTAAAATTAAGCTAAAAGAGGAATTTGATGAATGGAGAGATTTTTGAGTCCTGCCAGCAGGAGACTCTTTTATGCGGCAAACAAAGGATTAGTAAGAGTCTAAGAATAAAACATTTCAGGTGTAAAAACAAGACAAAAGTTACTACTCAAGAATGATATTCAGTTCTGTGGACTATTAATGGTATGTTATCTGTCATGAGGAGCAATTAAAAAACCCCACAGCAGCCACAAACCATTATTTAGTGTGCATCACACAAATGGCTGGATCCCACCCCAAGCTGTGCACTTGCTGCAGGAAGCTGTAGGTTTGTTGTACAGCTGAGTGGCACAGGAGTGCCAGCATTGCAAAGCAGATGGAACTGGCCACAGGGTAGCTTCCACAGGAGGAGAAGGAACACTTGTGGTTCAGCAGAACCCGAGGGACAGAGCAGCCTGGGGGCCACGCAGAAGGCTTGGAAGGAAATGTTCAGCAGCAAGGAAGTGCCAGGATATGGGAGAGATCACAAGTGTTTTCTGATGTGACAGTGGCCTTGCCATGCAGATATTTCCTGCACAGTGGGAAGCTGTTTGCAAACCCTGTGCAGAACATCCCAGACAAGGGAACTGTTCCATAAACCTGTTCCTTCTCTGCAATCCAGGTGAGAGGGTAACAGTCTAGATTAGCACACTGCTCTTGCTCAAAGCCCATTGCTTTCCCTAAGCCTGCTCATATGATGTTATTTAAATACACTGATCAGGGAAGCCTGTGTTACCAGTGCTTAAAGCAACCAGCTGTGCAAACTGGGATCCTCAGGCTCTATAGAAACCATCAGAGAGGGAAGTGGCTGTGTGTTTCAGAACAAAACCTTATCCTGTAAATTCTGCTGGTGTCAGTTGGACCGACAAATCTCAAGGACAAGCAGGAGGACCTAGAGATTTTAATATTTCAAAATGTGTCCTTTTAACTTTGGTTAGTGAAGTGTTCTGATGTTTCAGTTTGGAATTAAACAGCTGAAGAATTTTTAGGGGGCAAAACCAAAGCAGAAGAAAACAATCATTTTGATTTTAACTGTCAATGGATGAAATGTCTAGCTGGTCAAGACAGGGAAATAACCTGAAATATGGAAAATATTCTTGATGGGGAAAACATCTTCACAGCTGCATAATGGGCAGATTTTTTTCAAAGTGTTGGGCTGTATCTCACAAGGCTGTTACTGGGATGGTTTAGGATGGATCCTGACAACTATTCAGAGACTTGTGAATGTGTGTGGACACTACATGCCCTCGTGTGTGCTCTTTTCCTGTGGTTGGATGTAGGAGTTGGTGGCAAATGGATGTGCTGTCGGGGCTGCAGTCTTGTTTAAATGATAATCTGTTATGCATATTTGCAATTTTGTCTTTTGAGACCTAATTTTACATGGGGGGGGTGGGGTGTGTTTATTTTTGGTGTTTTTCTTTGTAGCCTCAAGCAGTGGTCCAAGAAGGAGAGTCTCGGGGAGGAAATCCTGTGGAAAGCAGTGCCTTGAATTTGAACTCAACACCAGCCACACAAGGTCTGAAATTAGATAATCATAATTGCACGAGACTAAACAGAGGAGCCCCACTCTGGCAAACCATGCACTTACCCACAAAGCTCTAGCCCTGGCTGCAGTCTTCCTGGTAAATCCTATAAACAGAGGACCATTTGGAAGGCTTCCAGGCACATTCCTTCCATCTAATTCAGTTGTGACCACTTCAGCAGAAGTGGAGGTAGAAAAAAAGGAAGGGAAGAAAATCTGTGTGTCTTTCGAAGAAGTCACACAGCTCAGTGAAAGTTTCTGGCTGGTATGTAAAAAGTCAAAACAGTCTATTGTTAATGTCTTGCCTTACTTGAAAAACTTTATTAATAGAAGATCTTCTGGTGTTTGGGACATTTTAGTACTCTGGATGAACTCCAGGATGCTTCCAGGATTGTCTTCCTCTCTCCTTCTTGGCCTGTACCTAAGGCAGAGCTCTGTGACAGTGGCTGGCACTGGCAGAGGTGCCTCAGCAGCACAGACAAGGATGGCACTGGCCAGTTCCTGTGGAAGGCTCTGATTTATCACAGCTTCTCTGAGATGACATGCTAGCTAACTCCTATCAGTGTTGTAGGAACTACAGATGCACCAGGCAGAGCCCCAGCCTCACCTGCACCCCACAAAAATACAAATCTCAGTCTATACCATTCAGGACCGTTTCAGAAATAGATTCCAGGAAAACTTGTGTGCACCTATGTCCTACCGCCAGCGGGCCTTGTAGGAAGCTCTTGGTGGGATGTGTTCCCTGCAGGGAGAAGGGGAGGCAGATGTTGCCACCGGTGTGCAAAGCGGCGCTGGGCAGCTCAGCGCAGCCTCGGCTTCTTAGGAAGTCCCTGGAAACGCCCCATGATTGAATGCCAGCGGAGTTAAGCTCAGTTGCTCAGTTCAGTTTCCTCTGGGGCACCGCTCCCGTATCGCTTCCTGCCACGGAGCGGGGATGAGCTCACCTCCGGCCTTCGCTACGGCTCGGCATCGCCCCAGCCCACAGGCGCTGCGGTGCCTTCTCCTTCCCTTCGGGCGGAGCGGGGCCCGGGCGGGGCCGGCAGCAGGTTCCCCTGCTCCGGCAGGTGTGACGGGATCGGCGGATGCTGCGGTCGCTGGGACGCGGCCGTGCAGAAGGCGATAGCGCCCCGGCCGCTGGGCTCACCCCGGCCACGAACAGGGCATTGTGCTCTCAGGGGATGTCTGCGCTTCTGGCAGAACGGAGAAACGGCCAGGAAATCACTTGGGGATCAGCGTGTACAGTGTGAAAGCAGGCAACCCTCTGGAAGCGTTGTTAAGTTGTTATTTGCTGAGGAGCTTGAGATGGAGTGGTAATCCTGGCTTAAAACTCCTGACTGGAAAGGGAAAGGGGAAGCATGCTGCTCTGGCTTAGTGGCAACCATAGATCCTGGGCTTGTTTGCAGCACAGCTGTAGCAGCTTGCAGACAGGTAGTTTGTGGATTAACCTGTTCTGTGGGTCTGGGTTTAACTGGGGTATTACATGCTGCAAGATTTTGTGCTACTCATGCAGGGGGCTACTGCTCTGAGACTTGTTAGCAGGAATCTGTGCTCTCATAATGATCTTTGCTATAGACACAGGCAGATCTTTGGTCACTGATGGCTTTGGTGTTTTGGGGTTTTTTTCCCTTCTAGGTGAGGATTTTTGAGGTGCTGCCAGGGAGGGGATGGGAGGGTACATGTGTTTTTCCCTGTTCTCCAGGTTGTACACTGCACGGTGCTGAGTGGGAAAGAGTCCTGCCCTGGGCTTCATGTCTGCAGCGTTCAGATGAATCGTTGAAATAAACACTGACTGTCTCTGTCTGTTACGGAGAAAAGCAAGATATACAAGAGCTGAATTAGAAGTACACAAGATTTGCAAAACTCCAGTGGGGCATAGAGCTGCTTTACAGACAGCTGTTTGTTGGTTTTTTTGGTTTGTTTTTGTTTTTTCCCCATGGCCTTTGCCTAGGGATCTAGCTGTGGTTTTCCCAAGGCACTGGCTATGGGGGACTCCAGGTTATCCAAGAGCAGGCAGGAGTTTGTCAATGGATCAGACTCTGTTGAGTTGCTACCTGTAGATGCTGCTAATCACAACTCCAGCATTAACACTGCTGTTTTTCTGGGTCAGGAAGCATTTGGGTTTTTTTCCTGTGAGGACCATTACTGAAGGATTGATGAATCTCATTTCATAGGCTCCTAAGTCACAGTGGCAGATGTGGTTTGTCTGAATAACTGTTCTTGGCTAATGGACTGTAGGTGTGAGGAGGAAAGAGATTGCTTTATGGTAGAATTTCCAAGAGCCAGTGCAAAGCCCAGAAGAAGCCTTGGGATCTTGTTCCTTTTTGTCTGTCTTGCCATCCCTGCATTTTTTCATAGGAACTTTCTCACATTGTTTCCTCTGCTGCCCCAATGGTCACCTCAGCTTTCCTGAAAGCCAAGGATGAGCTACAAATCATAGGAAGCCTGTGTAGCCAGAAACATTCCCCACTCACAGCATTTCCAGGCATTCTGCACATCTTCTTCCCCAGTGTTTAATATTGGGTAGGGCACTTCTGGTACTCGGTGTCTCCTGAGGATTTGAGGAAATAAATAATTGCTGTCAGCAGAGGTGGTTGATGAGTGTTTGCAGAGCAGAAACCAGACAATTTGACAGAGACTGTCACTTCCCTAGCCTCATGCTGAGCCCTGCTGCCAGGGAAGCCATTTGTGTCAGGAGCTCCATTTAGCCTGGAGCTGGTGCAAGAGCAATGGGAATGTTTGAAGAAGACTTTTGGTGGTTGGGGAGTGGTTCCTTGTCACCTCTCAACCTTGTACTGGCTCTGTAAGGGGCATTGGGCAGCAGGGCTCCTGGACCCAAAGCTCTAACCCTCTCTCTCCTGTGATCTCTCCTTTAGGCATCACTGGAAAAGACGGCTCCAGGTCCGGCAAAACCGCTGGTCTTAGATCTCTGAGTAACATCCCTGCTGCAGCTCAGTAGTGCCCCACCCGTTCATGTCTTGCTGAAGCCAGACTGGAAAGCAAAAAGGACTTTTAAGTGTTGTGTTTCAGATGCTTCATTTGTGATCATTTTAGCCAAGCTCTCTCCTGTTCCCTGTGGACTTGCTTACCTCAGACATCCAAACAAGGATTTAGGGGAAGAAATGGAAAATGCCTTGTTAGAAAGATGCCTTTTACAATTTGTAGAATATCTTTTGTGAGTATAATAATTTCTCTTAAAGATGCTTGGATAACCTGGTGCCTTGCCCTGCTCCAAAGAGCAGTATTTTAACAGAAGCTGACTCAGCAATACAGATACAGGAGAGAAAATCTATTTACACAGCTAATGGCTGAGCTTCTCTGCCCTATCACCTCTGGCAGACTGATGGAGCAGTGCCACGAGTTAAGTTTTGCTGTGTTGCCCATAGGGACTGCATCTGAAAGACAGCCTTTGAGTCCCTTTTTGACTGTTTCATTAAGAAAAACTTCGTGGCATTTCCAGCTTGCCCTGTGCTGCTCTTCCAGTGGCCAGTAACTTGGATACTTCAGGGGAAAGTTTGCACTCTGTCTTAGGGATTGATCCTGAAAATTTTATCTTAATGTGATCAGCTCAGGGCTTTCTCCTGTAACTTCTTCTGGCCTGGTGGCTCTCCCCGAGTTTGATAGCAGCTCCAAGTGCACGCTGCTTACAAGCTTAGTCACAGCCACTGGATTTCATCCCTTCCAATGAGTCTGTCAAGAACCAGTTATACAAAAGTTGCTTCCTTGCAGAGCCTTGGGATTCAGTTTAAATTCAGTCCCTAACATGTGTGCGGGGGGTCCTCTAGTGTCACAACTATGCAAATAAAAGCTGCTGGTAGTTTAGTTTTGGGAGCAGTAGCAGGTTGGTTTGAGATTTGTTGCTGGCTGCTCCCAGTTTCAGTGTTTGCAGATTTGTGCTTTTGGTGTCAGAGCTGAACTTGTTAAATTCTGAGGAATTGAGGGTATTTCCAATATCCAGATGCAAATAGTGAAATCCCAATGGTATTTTACATCTCCTGGATGGTTCTGCCTGCCTATTAAGGGGACAAAGTGGGTATTTCAATTATCTCTGACAGGATGTAAAATTGGCTAGCTTTACAGTGTTAAATATTTAAACAGAACATAATTGGCTTTAAATTTATGGTGGTGCATAGCAGAAACCCATGAAATGGCTGTATATATTGAACTCATTTATTATCTTTTCATCAGAGTTCTGTTCCCTTGGCAAGTATTTATTTAACACAAGAAAACCTATGCAGAATTAAGAAGGGCTGATTGGAGAGATAATGGGGGGGGGGAAGTGGGCTTTTTTTTTCCCTTTTGGCTCATTTTGTCCAGTTCACCCAGTTTAGTTCTGATGAGTCCTGATCCCATTAATTCTGCTTAGTAGAGATGAGAGTCCCAGTCCTTATTCTGCGTGGTGTCTGCTTTGCCCTAAGGGTACTTTCTTGTGTCTGGAGCTTGGTGGTCACAGTAGAAAACTGCATCACAGATAATCTTTGTGCCTCAACTACCAAACAGCAGAGAAATCAAGGACTAAATGGATTAGATCACAGGGATTGACCTAAATCCTGTGCTACAGGATGAGCTGTGCTGCCAGATACAAGGAGTTTGACCCCCAGCTCCTGCTGTGGGGATAACTCCAGGTGGGACACGACACAGGTGAATCTGTACTGCTGATTACATGAGAAGGTGCAGCTGGTGCTCCCCTGAATTCTGCTGCTCTTCAGTGAAGGCACAAGTTCAGCTGCAGTTCATGTCTGCATTCAAAGGCCACTCCAGTAGCAGACCAAAATGTTTTAGTAATTTCTGTGCCTGATTTTCAGTAGAATTGGCAGGTTCAGTACTCCGTCTGCAAGGCTCTACTGCCTGTTTAATAAACCCCTGCTACCTGAGAGCAATAGCTGCTGCAGTGTGAGGCTGAACTTCAGCTGCTAAATGGATTAGGGATTACATCTCTAAGAGACTCAGGCTTTTCCTGTGACATCAGTCAGTCCTTTCTCAGCTGGTGGCATGGAACAGGGGTGCAAACTGCCTTGGCTCGATAGTAAATCCATCTGCTTTAGGTCAACAGTGTTCCTCTGGGAAGTGCCTGCAAAGTACTTATCTTAAAATTAAAAAATAAAAACCCTAAAAATATCTAGTCTTTGCTACCTCTTAACACTCTGCTGAAAAACCACAATAAAGAACTTGTTTCCATAAAAATGCAAGTGCTGGAGGAGAACAAACAGTATTCCACTCTTCTAGGAACTCTCGTGTGTGTAGTTGAAATCCCAATCCACAACTTCACCTTCCATGTTTATGCAGAGAATTAGAATGGAAATCAATAGCCATGAAAGGTGGGCAAAATTCCAGACATCTTCAGGGAGCTGGGATTTCACACTGGATCACTTGGATTGTCTTTCTTGAAATTATAAATATTTTTACTTCCCATAGAGTTAATTACCTTTCCTGTGCAGACAAACCTACCTCTAAGCAAGTGCATGTCAAGTGTTTTTAAGCTCAGGCAGTTTTGGCCAAAAATAAGAGGTCGTTGAAGAGCTGGTTAAACCACAAGAGGTGAGTGAGGTTTGTTGTCTAGCAAAGTTTGGAAGTTTCTCATAAGTGGTTTTAGTGAAGGCATAGAGAGTGTTGGCAACTTGCAAATTACTCTTGAAGTTTGTTTTGAATAAAGGTATTGAACAAAAGCTCAAGCTCCTGCTGTGCCTCCTCCTTGTGCAACACCCTCAGCACACATACACACAATGACAAGGTGAGTGTCTCTTGACCTGGAGTTTTGGGGATTCTAAACAAAAATTTGGTCATTCAGGACCAGCACCAGACTGATGTGAAAACAAGAAATAACGAGAATGAGGAATCACACCCAGAGAAAAGCATACAGGCTCCTAAGGCCAAGCGTGGGTGCCTAATTCCATCCTTTTGTGTCTTGGAAGCTTGACTGGCACGCAAGCCAGTTCTGCTTCACGTGTTCACCCCCACCTCCCCCCAGTCGAGTGGAGTCCCACATTTTGGGGCTGGGGGCCAGGTGAGGCAGCAGCAAATCTGAGAGATATCAACACTGTCATCATGTTCTGTCCCCCTCGGTGTGGGCAGAGCTGCAGGTGAGCTGATGAACCCCTGGTTTATACAGGAATTCTGCATAAGGATCAACTGGGATTTCTTTTTGTTCTCTGGATGCCCAGGACTGGCAGGTGGCAGCTGCTGCCCTCCTGATTACTCCAGCAAGCCTTTCTGAAGAGATCTGAGTTTCTGTGCTGTAGAATACTAAACTTTGCCCCCCACAGAGCTTCCCCTTTTCTGTTTTTCACATTTTAGTTCAGGTTTTGAAAGAGCAGGGGAATTCACCGCACACAATTTACTGGGGATACACACCAGCAGTTTCTGTGGGGAAATGCAAATGACAGGGGAAAAGACAATCACAAACAGACTTTCATGTAAATAGTTTAATTATATTTCAATGCTTTAAAACACAGAAACACTTGAATTAAATTACATCAGAATGCTTCTGCTAAATTATACATCCAAGAACTGCGAGAGGAGGTGCTATGGAACTAAAAGAATACGAGCCCAGCAATTACCCATAGTATTCTTTTAGTCTTATTATCTGTACCTCTTTAAGGGCAGTCACCACAGGACAAAGCCTATCATCACAGGGAGAACGGTTCGAGAGAATTCCTCTTGTTGCTGCAGCACATGGAGCTGGGAGAGGGGCACACAATGGGCTGAGGCATTGAGGAAACAGCTCAGCTCACACTTGCCTTTTGTTGAGTTTAAAACAACCACTGAAATTCCAATCCTAAGAGTTCTGGGGAAAATGCTGCAATTTAACAGCATGCCCCCCCCTACTGCCACGTGCATCCCTGTGCTGCTGCAGAGCATGGAAAGGGGACAGGCAGTGAAGGGAGAAACCAGATGTGTGGCTGCTCTCAGTGAGCACTTGCAGGAGCTGGGAAGTGTGTGTGTTGGGAGGTATTGGTCTCTCAGCTGATGGCTGGGAATACCCACAGACTGACTCCAAATTCTAAGGACCTAATCTGCATTACACTGAGTACTTGCACCCATGCACCTTCCTTCCAGCAGCAGCCTGGGGGTGCCTCCTGCCAGATTTCCTGGCTATAAGGACTGGGCTGTTTTTCCACCCTCCATCCCCTAATGTACTCCCAGAAATCCCTAGTTCTAAAAAGACAGCTGGATACTGAAAAACTAATGCAATTTAGCCCTGCAGAGCTGCCCTGAGGGAAGCTGTGTCAGTGGACGAGGGAAGGCTGGTAAGGAACTGTGTCCTGCAGGGGTCAGGGGCCCAGGAAAAATTATGCATTTAATGAATATGGGAAAAAAATCACACAGGGGAAGAAAAAAAAATATTTGGGAGAACAAAAACTAACTGGCAGGTCTAATCTTGCAACAAAGCACGTGATACCTGAATTGCCACTCTGAAACAACTCCTTGCATAAAGCTTTAGATCTGCATTCAAATTTTGGCTTGCCCTGATTCCCTTTTAACTGTGGATGGAATAAAATCTGATTGAGAAATGCCTGTGATCACACAAAGATGAGGAGGTGATCAGGGCATGGCTGGTCTGCAGCGCCCAGGGCCAGTGCCCACCAGCAGGCTTGCAGCCAGCAGCCCCCACACTGCCCTGCCCTGTGCCAAGGTGAGCCCTCTGCACTCTCTTCCTCCTGCAGCCCTGAAGGATGCACAGGCAGAGAGAGGCTTCAGGACTACAGGGAAACCCCTGGCTTACCTGTCTATTCCCACCTACCTGTTCCTAGCAGGTAACTCGAGCAGAGGCTAACGCAAAACTCTGTGTTCCCTTCAGCAGGAAGAAGAGAAGGCTCTGACTGCGGGTCCTGGCAGGTAAGGAAGTACAAACCAGCTGTTAGTCATCTCTGGGGGCAGACATGGAGCTGTTGTTGAGCCAACACATGTTTTTCCTTTTTTAAAAAAAAAGTATTTCAAAGCTTAATCTTTTTTTCTGGATAACACTCTGCACTGCAGAAACTTCCTTGAGCCAAAGCAGGAGGGGACAAATGGTGCTGGAATCCTAGCTCTGCTCAACTCCTCTCTGTGGCCCAAGCACTGTTATTCCTAGCTCAGCAGCAGGGCTCACACAGCCAGACAGTGACAGTCGGTGCCTCTAGCTGTGTGAAATCCCCTCTGTCTATACAGTAGCTCTAATTTGGGATATTCAGCCACTTCATCAGTTGTTACCAGCCAAATGTTCACTGTTTCACTTTTTCCAGCCAGTGAATTCCCCCTGCTTTAGTATCAGCCCCGGGGGATAACCCTGTGGTTGTGTTCTCCCTGCTGTGCCCCAGGTCACCCCTCAGCTGGGGCAAGCAGCTCTCCTGGCTCCAAGAGGCTCTGTCACTGCACAGAGAGGTTCATGCAGCTCTCCAGGGCCTGGACAAACAAAGCCAGTGGAGAAGGTCCCTGAAACGTGCACCTGTCTCCTTCCCTGACCCAGAGAGCACAGCTCTGTGCTCTCACACGTTAATCTACACAAAGTAGGCGCTCTTCCTAAGCACAAAGCTTGGCAGGTGATGTCAGGCAGCGCCAGCCCACAAACTGGAGCTCAGGACCTTTTAGTGGTAACACACACACCAGAAAATCACCGCTGCCCTTACAAAGGCTTTGCTTCCCAGAGCGATGGCACTTCCCGTGCCCGTGTGTAACACAAACCAACGGGTGACCGGCTGGGCTCGGTGATCAGCCATGCTTGAGGGAAGTCGCTGCTCTGTTGGCTTCATCCTCCTCGTTGTCAGCAGGCCGCCGAGGCAGGGCAGGTCCCGGTCACGCGTTGATGGCGTTGGCCACGTCGGTGAACACGAGGCGGCTGGGTCTCTGCAGGGCTCCCTGGCTCGGCAGCAGCACCTGCGGGGGAGCAGGAGAGCTGAGAGCCAGCACGGCTGCCTTGGCTCAGGGCTGTGCTTGGGCACGGGCTGCACGCCTGGAACTGCATTCACCCCTTCCCGGGGAGGCTGCCTGGCTAACAAGGCATTAGCAAAGCTGTGACAGGAGAATACAACGGGCTGGAGAGTAAGTCAGCACATCCGTGCCGGTTTAAAATCCCCACATCATTGGATTACTGGGTCTCACTATTTATATATACAAGGCAGCATGAAAAGGCTTGAGATATCAAGGCAGCTTGGAAATGTGCCATTGCCTGAACTTGAGCTGTTGTTTTAGACTCTCCCTTTCTTTTTACATTCAATCTTTAAACTCTTGTACTTCCCAAGCATTAGCAAGAGGGATTTGAGGAATCCTGCTGGCCAGTCCCTGGAGAGGATGATTCTGGTTTTACTGTGCTGAGTTTAACTCTGGCCTTACAATTTCCCTTTACTACCTCCAGGTAAGCAAGCCCCTGTGTGGACTAACAGAGGGATCTGATGTTGTCCCACTACGTGCTACTCAGAGGACAAGATCCTTTGCTTTTATACACCACATTTCCTGCCTTTCCAAACTAGTATATTCCATATGTTGGTTATCTTCCATATTCCAACACCTCTCCTTTGTGCTCTTCAGGAGGTTAACAATGTCTCAAGATAAGTATTTTATAATTACAGTTGTATTTTTTTATTTCCTCTCTGTCCTTTTCTGCCCACACTAAGCTTGCTACAGGTTTCCTGAAGGTATAAAGTGTGTGGAAACTGAGAACTGTTCGGGAGAACTCCTGCTCCTGGATGGGAAAAGCAGGGGATGACATGGGCAGCACAGAGCAGCTGGAGAGGAATGCATGTATGTCTGCTCCAAGGACAGGCTGTGCCACTGGGTAAGAGACACCTGTTCCAACCATCCCTGCTGGCTCTTTTAAAAAGGCTTTTTGTGTGGCGGTGGTGACAAAGGGAACAGGCAACACTGTGAAGCTGGGCCCAAACAGTGGTGAGAAGCCCCTTTCCAATTTCTCCTACCTCTCGTTACACCGGGCAGGAGAGAGCCTCCTGTCAAAGACTCCTCAGTCCACCCTAAGCACTCTAAAATGCTCAAGTCCCTATCTCCTAAAGATGGGGAAGTCCTCCTGAGGCCTTACTTGGCTTCCCTGCTCTGCAGCTCTCCAGAATCTCCTTGTCCCTGTAAGAAAGCAGTGCAGGCAGCAGTGGCTGCAGTGACACTCGTGGTGGTTGCTGCCTACCTTGCTCTGTGATGCCTGGGAAGATGCTGCATCTCGTCCGTGTTCCAGCAGCTCCTGCTCCAGCTCATCCTGTTCCTCAGTGGGATCAAAGTTGTACATGGGCATGAGCTGGTGCCGCAGCTTCTCCAACCTGCCCGTGGGAGGGGAGGGAAAGGGTTGGTGGAGAAGGGCTCAGGCTGCTTCCCCACCCCACTGCTGAGACCTTCTGCAGGCAGCTTCTCCTGCTGCTCCTGTGGTTTTTGCTGGATGAGGCCAAGAACCTACTACACACAGCTGGCGGGCATGGAAGACACCCAGAGTGCAGTTAGAGGGATTAATTGCCATCACTAATCTATGCTGGCAGGCATTTACACACACAGGAATCAGGATTTAAGCTCTTGCAGACCTTAAAAGATTAGGCTTCATGTGGAGGGGGCAAAAGAAACAGTGGAATATACTGGTTTGGCATTTTGTGACTTCTCCCCCTGTCCCTCTGCCCACAGCAGCCTATCCTGCCATGTCACAGTCTGCCAGCAGCAGTTCAGTGGCCCGACAGTACTTCACTCTGGGGCTGAAGTACACAAAATTAAAGAGAAAATAGTAAACAATAAGTAGAAAATAGTAAAGAGAGAGAGATTCTCACAGGGGGCTGCTGCCTGTGGACACTGTTCCTAGTCTTGTATCATTGCTCCAAGAGACAGAGCTATGAATTATTACTCAAAGGGTTTCCTCAGAGATGGATGATGGATGGGGTGGCTCCTGAGAAAACAGAGTTCTGCCTTTGGCTATAGCTGGGTTTTGGAGTAGAAGGAAACACACAAGCAGTTACTGGCAGTGTCACCACAAATATCTCTTTTGGCAAGTGTTAGGATGACACATTCTTCCCCTGCTTCTCTATGGGCTTACCAGCACAAAACTATTACCTCCAGCAGTGCTACTTCCACGGGCCAAGCATTGGCTGCTCCTGCAGCAGCACCCAGACCTGGGCTTTGGGGTCAGGCTTGGAAATCTCGCAGTGGACAGCAGCACTTTCTGGAGTCTGTGGCCTGGCTACCACAGCTTATGGATCTTCACCCGAGTCCCTGCTGTGAGACGGAAGAACGAAGACACGATTCTTCCCGCGTGCTGCTCTCCTCTCTATTTTCAGCCAGGAGCTTAGCAAGGAAATTAAGACATTAACTCCTGGGCTGAAGCTGCATCTCTGCACTGTGCTGCTGCCAGTTGCTGTCGCTGCGTGGGCTGCTAGAAAACACAGAAATCTGGGAATGGCTGAAACCTGAGATCCACACCTTTCATGATGGAGTTCCCAGTTTCTTTATACACCCAGAACCCTCTCCTCTGTTTTGATGCATCTCATAGGTGAAGTGTGATGAGTTTGCAGCATCTCTGACCTCCTCCTGCTCAGCCTTATTCTCCTTCCAAAGCTGTGGAGCAGTCTTTGACACTCTGGTGTCAGAGGGGTGCCCCGTCCCAGGAGTGCAGTGTCCCAGCCTCAGTCACCCAATGTTCGCACACAGCCATCACACTCGCCCCATCTCCCTGTCTCCTCCTGAGCTCGCTCTGCCTTTTGAAGCACTGAGTTCCCTTCAGCCAATAACAGATCTCACTTACCTCTTCTTCTTCCTGATATACAGAACCTGAAGGAGAAAAAGAAGCAGCATTACAGCGGTCCCAGTAGGATGGGGAATAGCTGAGAAGAGAAATTGTGGGAACACAGGGAAGATGTAGAGAAGGTTGGTGTCACTGTGCACCCGAGCGGGGGGAGGGAGAAGTGACAATGGAAATGGCACTTCATATGCATCACTGTGAGCCTGGCAGCACATCATGTCTGACACTAAGTGCTCAGTGGCCTGTTATTAGGTGTATTAGTAGGAGTAAGAGTGTTAGGTGTATTATCAGGTGTAGCCCAGCACGTTTCTGTGGCTGCGGGACATCCGTTGCAATTTGAGAGCGGATGACAAAGCCTCCCTTCGTGGTTTCCATGTGTGGATTTCCTACAGCGCAGAAGTGCTGCTACCCCCTGCCCAGTACAAAGGGAAGAAGCAAAGAGGGAGGGCATGCTCAGGGACTTGCCTCTGTCAGCCTGTGCTGGAAGAAAGGGAGGCTTTGGGCCTCCACAGCCTTGTTCTGAGAACTACGAACGCTCCATGCTGCTCTTGGGAACTTTTGACCGTTTCCAGGTTTTCTTAGGGGCTTTTGGTAAAACTCCTCCTGGGGCCTGCAATGAAATTTTGCAGTAGGCTCCTCTGATGGCTGTATTAGTGAAGCCCTTCCTCGTACGAGGAATGGGAGCTTGCTGCTACCTTCTGTTCTCTGTTGGCAGGGAAACGATCTGGTTACATAAAAGGAGCTGCAGCCTTTGCCCTGCCCATGGTGGGCCCAGAACTAGAGTTTCTGGAAGCTTCTGTCCACAGCATTAATGGCAAGGTTAGTGACACTCCAAACCCTCAAGGACTGATACCCAGCCGGCAGAAAGTTGGAAATGCAGTCCAGGGTGAGTCTTGCTGAGATGGATTCAGGCCACTTTAATTAAAAAAGAATTACCCATGTCCACAGGGAGGACTACCATGATTTCAACAGTCGGTTTGAAAACTTAATATGGATAAACTTTCTTGTGGGGCCCAAGAGAAGGTTTAAATCAATACAGCTGTTCCAGGTAACGAGTCAGAACAGAATCTGCTTTTTTTCCTTTCAACTGAACTTCCTATTGCTATTAAAAACAAATACTATATATGGCTGCTCCTAGGCCTGCTGAGCATCCCATTTGGACCAGACCTCAGGGAGACTGCAGAAACACTGGAGCACTTGATACAGTGCACTTGATACAGGTTTTAAAAATAAAGGAATCTCGGGAACTGTCAGCTCCTAGCAGTTTTGGGTGAGACTTTAATAGAATGCAAATAAATTATTCAGTGCAAATCAGTCCTAGAACCTCTAGCCACCCTCCACCCTCAAGAGACGGGAACGTTTAGCTGGATTCTCTTACCATTGCTACAGCCAAGCCAATCACAGTAATGATCCCAAAGGAAAGCAGCATGGTGCTCATGCCAGGTCCAGTGCTGGCCATATCTGGGATTTTGGTGCTGTTGAAACTGGTAGTCTCAGGGCTTATGGTGGCTGTTTGTGGTACAGTCACATCCAGAGCTGTCCCTGGGTCTGGCTTGGCCGTGGTGGGGGTGCTGTGATGCAAGTCATGCACAGAGGGTGAGCTGTAACTCATCCTGCCAGCTCTTGGTAGCTCCTTTTACCAAGCTGCTGTCCTCTCCCATCAGCTACAGAAGTGCAGAGCTGCCCTTCCCCTCAAGGGCCCTCATGTGAGACCTCTCCTGCAGCATCACCACCCATGGGTCTTCTTCAGGGTAGGAACCACACTGGATTCAGCCTGGGGGAGAATGAGAACAAATGAACAGTGCAGAGCTCTTGGAGACAGGCACAAGCTTTCCCACAGTTCCCCAACTCACCAGCAGAGTTTTTGACTGCCTGCTCAAAATAAGAAAAATGTTTCTTGAGCGTACTGAGAGCCCCCAAAGTCATGCCTGATTCACTTGGAGTTGGTGCTAACTCTCCCCTCACTACTCCAGCTCTGCCTCCTTGCAGTCACTCGGAGATCTGTGTGGGCACAGCCTCGGAACCCTTGTCTCTGGTGCGCCCCAGGCTGAACAAGGTGGTCTCTTATCTGCCCCAGGAGAGCATTTTCCTGCTTCTGTCTCTTCCTTTTCATTTTTGGAAAGTTGCATTGATCCCCTTATCAGTGGGAACATACCCAAAATGACACTCAGCTCATCCATATCTCAGGAAGCTTTTGACTGAATCCAAAGTAGGAGTTCCCAGTTGTGGTGAGTCCCTGCACTATCCGTGGCCCCACTGCAGCCCATCCCATGTGCTCTGGAAAGGGGGGGCTGCATCAGTCCTCCATCTGAAGACATTGAGTATTTCTCAATCCCTCATGAAAGCACCCACTCAAGCTTAGTCATGCCATGGCAATTATCAATATTAATTTTAAAATTAGTCCAATTTTGGATTGGAGTTGTGAAATGTGATAGATCTGTTCATGCTGGGAATATGAAAGGCTTTAATTGCTTCATACTTCTATTGTGCAAATGATCAAGAGCTGCAAAACACCATGGGATGAGCCTTTGGGAAGTATTTGCACACTTTGTTTATAAAAGCACTGTATGTAACTTTAGATCATCACTTGCTTCCCTGAAAACACAGCTACCTGTGGAGCCGAGCTGACCTGAGAACTTCTGTAGCAGTTCTCTGGTAATTTCCCTGCAGTTTAGCAGACATTACATCTCTGGGCTGGAATGCAGCCGGGACAGAGGGGTTAGTGAGCTCTGAGTAGAAAAAGATGTGCCTGCAAAGAGAAACGAGCCATTGTTCTGCTCCACTCTGTTCCATTCCAGACAAGGTCACTGAGCAGTTCCCATTCTGTGGGGCCTTTCTGCTGTCCACAACTGCAGGGAGCAGCGTGATCAACATCTGCCACTAACAACCGGAGCAGGGAAACCACGCCAGGCAAGCAGCACCAGGCTGTGCTGTGGCCAGCCAGCAGCACCTCGACCTGTCCTGCAGCTCCCTGAGCAGGTCAGCGCCTTGCCACACGTGCAGGGTCTGTCTCAGCCCCCTGGAAACAACTCTGTGAAGCAAAGGGGAATTCCCAAGTGCCTGGAAGACTGTGGGAGCTGTCAAACCCCCTGGAGTTTCCAGAAAATATGGATAATAACAGCTCTGGTCTGGTTCCTCCTAACCTTGTGCTGGGTCATGAGCTCACTGCAGCTGAAGGGGATTGTGCCCTTCACTGACCATTAAACCCTGCACTCTGCTTAAACCACGGGGCACCTGCACTTCTCCAGCCACTACTGACCACAGCAGAGCTCAGCTGTAGTGGACAGTTGGGCACAAAGATGGCAAATTTGAAATCAGTGTCACAGTAACAACAGCAGCGACGGCCCAGCAGGGAAAGGGAAGGAATTATTGAGCGGATCAAGCAGCCGCTGAGGCAGGATCCATCAATTTGTGCTATTCAGGGAAACTTTCCATAATGATAACACCCCTTTTTTAAAAGCCACTACCAAGAAAATAAAAAGTGGAAAAAGAGCCTAAGTGAAAGGAGTGAAGCAGGCCCCGAGGCTTTGCAGAGTATGACTCTAGATCTTAGTCTTAGGCAGCTCCTAAACTTTGGAAACAAAATGGGTTAGGCCTTCAGCTGGATGTGGTGTCAGTTCTGAAAAACCAAAAAAGGCTGGGTTAAAATGAGCCATGGTTGAGGGAGAATAGGGGCTCTTTTTCTTGCTCTTGGCATCCTGTTCATGATTAAGGATTCCCCTGCCCGCAGACCTAGCTCTAAAAGCAGTGCTGTGTCAAAGGTTTCTGACCTGGCTTAGACAACCACTTCCAGGTCCAGACAGGGCTGTGCAGCCCAGATCCTCCTGGTCCAGCCTACAGTCAGACAGGGAGGCTGAGCACAAGGATGGCCCAGGGCCCACCGCTTACACGGCAGAGCTGGGCTGGATCATCTTTCCTCACCACCTTCCTTTCCCAGTTGCCATCTGGAAGTTTGATCTGCAGGCTGGGCACACTCCAAGCCTCTGATGGCAGCTGTGGGGCCGGGGACAGCTACTACCTATCACTGGTAGGTTCCAGCATAGTCCGTGCACAAATAGAACAGAAGAGGAATCAGATCCTCAGCTGCTGCCAGCTGGCACTGTTCCACTGCCTGCACCAAGAGAGCTCCTCTCAGAGCCGGGACCGCTCTGTGCTGGGCTCTGCTGGGTCTGCGAATAAGGACAACACGTTTGTTTCTCTCCCAAGCCAGCATTTCCAAACTGATCTCTCAGAGGTGCTGCTCACTTCTGAGATGCAGAAAATTGTTTTGGGCCCCACCTTGAGCCCTTTCTGAAGTCTTGGTTTTAATCTCTCTGTGCGGCTGTTTTATTTTGGGTGTGACAGGAACAGAGATTTGTGTCACAGGGGATGAAGATGGGTCAGAGGGTCTCTGCAGAAAGAATAATAGCAAGTACAGTTTCTGCGTTGCTTCACCAAGATGAAGTATCTCTAGTAATTCAGCAATGCAAGCGGCACCGTGTCGCTGCTTGGGGATGCGGTTTCTCAGCGGGTGAACTTTCGGCTTTCCCCACCTCTTCTCCGGAGCTGACCGTGCTCCAGGGCAGCGGGGGAGCCCCGGCCGCGTGTGCCCGCTGCTCCGGAGCTCCCCGGCTGTCCGAGAGGGGCACGGTGCCACCATGGCCCAGCCATTGCGGGCACCCTCCCCAGCAATGTCCCGGCTCCTGTGACCCCGCTGTGGCACACACTGCGACAGCAGCGTCCGCCGTGTCCCGCTGCGGGCACTGCCACCCAGGGCCGGGGCTCCAGCCCCGCGCCGAGCCCCTCCCGCCCCATC
>VWZN01001582.1:831376-915684 GCA_013396955.1 Regulus satrapa | reverse complement strand
CTGGTCTCCTTTATTAAGAGAGCCGCTGGAGAGGGTCCAGCAGAGGGCAACAAAGGTGATGAAGGGGCTGGAGTATGTGTCTTAGGAGGAGAGACTGCAGGGGTTGGGCCTGTTCAGTCCAGAGAAAAGGGAGAGGGGATCTCATTAATGCGTGTAACTCCCTCACGTTGTCAAGAGGGTGATACTCAGCAGCAGGATGAGGAGCAGTGGCCATAAAGTAAAACACACGAAGTTTCACCTCAGCATTAGGAAGANAGCTGTGCCCGAGCCCTTGAGAGGCTGAAAGGAGCAAGCCACGGAGCCGCGGGAGGGAAAGGAAAGCTGCTTCCTACCGCTGTGCAGGCAGGTGTTTGTACCAAGAAGTAGCATGCAGGGACTCCCTGTCAGTAGCTGGTCTCCTTTATTAAGAGAGCCGCTGGAGAGGGTCCAGCAGAGGGCAACAAAGGTGATGAAGGGTCTGGAGTATGTGTCTTAGGAGGAGAGGCTGCAGGAGTTGGGCCTGTTCAGTCCAGAGAAAAGGGAGAGGGGATCTCATTAATGCGTGTAACTCCCTCACGTTGTCAAGAGGGTGATACTCAGCAGCAGGATGAGGAGCAATGGCCATAAAGTAAAACACACGAAGTTTCACCTCAGCATTAGGAAGAATGTCTTCACACTGAGGGTGGCAGGGCACTGGAATAGGCTGCTCAGGGGGCTCACGGAGTCTCCCTCTCTGGAGATATGCTAAACCCACCTGACAACGTTTCTGTGTCACATTCCTTGGTTGGATCATCCAGTTGGACTGGATGATCTCCAAAGGTCTCTTCTAACCCCAGCAGGTCTGTGTTTCTCTCTAAATTGTTTCAACCACGGCCAGTTAAAGTCTTCTCTGCCTCCCTTAGAAAACTACTGGTTGTTAATGTTTTATTCTTTAGTGTTTCTCTCCTTGCAATAAACAGGGTCTTGGTGTGGGAAGCTTTCCAAATAAATACTGCAGCTGACAGATGTGATGGAAAGGCAGGCTGTGTGACTCTCTGGTGAGAGGAATGCAGATGGTAAAAAGGGGATTCTTGGGCTCTTACAGCATGCACCCCTTTGCCAGGACAGTCTGGAGATCTTTGCTGCAGGGAATTCCTTCTGCTGCTTCCCTGAGCCGTGTTTGATTTTACAGAGGGCAGTGGAGGCCTGAGTGTTCCAGGGTTTCCCTGTACAGCAGGAGCAGGACTGTGGTGCCAGCATCTGCCAGGCTGGAGCTGAGCTCTCCCTACAGCAGCATTCCCGGGTGCAGCTGCTTAGGAGAGGTGTTTAGTTGTTTGTGGGGTGATGTTTTGGAGAAATTGGAGTAGAGGACGTTGTGGCCTCTCTGAGACAGTGTTGAAAAGCAGCCATCAATAGAGGAATGGCAATGAGTGCTCAGGGAAACCCAGTTGCTCCAGGGACTGTGAGTCAGAAAGGAGAGGGGCCTTCATTTCTCATGGATCACAGCAGGAAAATGTGGTGGTTGTTCTGTTTGTCTCAAACAGTTCCAAGTGCGATATGCAGCAGCTGCTTTGTAAGGTTTCATTTCCTTTGTCTCCTGCAGTCATCTTGTTTGTTTTTATTGCCTCTCTGTCTGGCTCTGCCTCCTCTCTCTTTTAAGAGACTGACTTCCCTTGAGCAGGGTTTGCCCTTTCTGGCTTTTCCATCTTCTAAGTTTCTCTTCCCTCTAGTTTGTTGTGAGGTTTTGTTCTTCCTCTGCTCTTAGCAGTTCAACTCTGGCTCTGTGCCCCCTTGTTTGCCCTCTGGGGATGGGGACAGTGTGAAAAACCCTCGATCTGTGAAGTCCAGGTCTTCTGTGAGCATCCATCGACTTGTGATTTATGAACAGAGAGAGGAATACAAGAAATAATCTAGGAGAGACTGAAGGTCTTCCTCCAGGGAAACCAGGGTGACCCGCCTGTGGGGTGGAGAGCCAAGGGCTGGACCTGAAGGTTGGTGTGTCCGTGTCTTTCTGGAGCTGAGGACAGGCAGGAGAGCTGTGCCTGCGTGTGGGCAGCTCACTTCTGCCCTCTCATCTCTGGAGATGGCCAGCTCTGGGAAGAGGTGGGTTGCAGTGGCTCTAGCTGCTTGACTGTCACATGAGTATTTCTGGAGGACAGTCCTTTGCTGCTGATGTGAGTAATTGGTTTTGTGCTTGTGGGCTGGGGTTAGGGCAGGCAACGTGAATTCCATCAGAGGAGAACCTGTTATTTAGCAGCCCAAGGAATTTATGCTCTTCTGTTGCCTTGTTTTCTAGCCTAGAAGAGCTGCAAGTGCTGCCCTGTGACCGTGGCCAGCTGCAGGGACCTGTGGTAGCGCCAGGCGACTCTCGGCACTGACACATCAGTGGGTGGCAGCCAGGAGCACACGTGGAAGCCAGAAACTTCTCCACAATGAGATTCTCCACCCGTCCCCTGCTCGGGAAGTTGCTGAGCCTCCCATCCCAGCGTGTGCCGGGGCGAGGCGCTCCAAGTACAGGTGCTGCCCTCGGTGCAGAGCAGTTGTTTCTGAGGCAGAGCTGCAGTGCAAAACCCGGGCTCGTGACTGCCACTGATATGGTCAGCTACTGGCAGAAGGTGTTTGAGACAAATGGGATCCCTGAAGCACAAGAATCCAGTCAATATATTGTGTCATTTGTCCTGGGAGCAAAAACAGTTAAGTAATAGGAAAAGAATAAGGTCTGTGTGTGCTTCTCACTTTTTCATTTTAACTGGATTTCTTATCTTTTTATCTTATTTAAGGGAATAGAACAACTTATCCTCCATTAGATGGCAGAGAGGGTAGGGTGAGGGGTAGTTCATTATTGCCAGTAGAACACTTGGAGGGGTCGTCTCTTAAATGTTCTCTTGCAGACACTGAATTGTAACATAAACATCCACCCTGACTTGCCTGATGAAGTGATTCTTCATTTTAATTATTCTTGTGAACCCCAAAAAAGCAGCAGCAGAACAGCTGTAAAGGTTTGCTTGTAAACACACAGATAGGTTCTTCTGATGCTTTCCAGCTGCTTTCCAGCAGTGCCAGGCAATTGTGTGTGTCAGCAACCTGTGTCACACTGGAGGATGCCCGTGGCAGGGTGGCAGAGGACCTTCCAGGGGCACAGGTGGGCAGGTTTTAAAGTGACTTTTTCATCAGTTTCAGAGCCTGGATTCCAAAAGCCTCCACACTCCGCTTACAGCACTGCAGCAGGAGCAAATCCAGCAGCTGAGCCACAAGCGGCTTCAAAGGTAGGGGCAACCTCTTGTACCTGTTCCCTTGGAGGGCTTTCCTTCCGCCTCAAAGCAGCCAGGAGAATGGCAGCAGAGGGAAGGCAGCTCAGATTTCCAGTGACTGTGCTGTGGTGGTCTCTCATGGTGATTCATGTCAGAGGTACAACCTGTGCACCTGCAAGGTCCACTTGGTCAGGCCCCAGCCTGTACTGCTGCATGGGGTTTTCCCTCCTCTCTTTATGTGATTTTGTATCACTCCTTGCTGAATTTTTTGAGATTCCTGTCAGCCTATTTCTCCAGAGGTCTCTCTGAAAAGCTGCACACCCATCTGGTCTGTGAACTACCCCTCGCAGTTAATTCTCTGTCACTGCAGGCGTGCCAGAGGTGTTCTGTGCCTCCACCCAGACCATTAAGGTGTTATGGGATACTGATCCCGGGATTCTCCACTAGGAATCAGCTTTCAGCTGAGCCATGTGCTGCTGAAATCAGCCTTCCAAGCCTGAAAGTTCAGCCAGTTTCCAGCCCACCTCATTTATCCAGTCTGTAGTGCATCAGCTTGTGTATGAAGATGCTATGGGAGACAGCGTCAGAAACCTGGGGAAAGCCAGGACATGGTTTTGATGCAGGGAACTGGTCACTGTGTCGTGGGTGACTCTCAGCTCCCTCAGGAATGGTTTCCCCGGTGTAAATCCATGCTGACTGTTCCCAATCACCTTCCTGCACTTGGCACGTTTGGACACAGCCTCGAGGGCCCTGTGTTCCATCCCTTTCCCCGCTGCTGAGGCGAGGCTGGCTGACCTGTAGCTCCCAGTTGCAGAGCTTGCCGGCAGGCTGGGCTGTGGGAGGGGAGCTCCCCTGCTCCCTCCGTTGCTCTGCAGCTGCTGGCCCTCGGCAGGGTTGTGGTTGGCAGGGAGCTCAGCGTGCCGTGGAGCTCCTCTGGTCACCCGGTGCAGTCCCAAAGCGTTGGTGTTCCTTTTGCCTGCTGCAGGATGCCAGTGCAGTACGTGCTTGGAGAGTGGGACTTCCAGGACCTGACGCTGAAGATGAGGCCCCCAGTATTTATTCCACGGCCCGAAACAGAGGTATGAATGTGGTGGGGGTGGGCTTGGATGTGTGAGTTCCAGTCACGTCACTGGGCGTGTGAGACACAGTACAGTCAGGGCATTGCTGTGAAGACATCCTGGGTGTTGGGAGGCTGCAGTGATGAGGAAATCAGATCACTTCTTTTGGAATGGGGTTGATTCAAAGCTTGTGATCTGGAACTGATGCTGGTAACCTTTGCCTCCTGCCTCAGAGGAAGGGATGTTGCAAGCTGATGCATCCCTTAATTACACTGAAATCAAGTGCCATTGATGGAAGGATATGGCTTTGCTTTCCTTAGCTCTGCACTAGTAAGGACTCCTGAGAAGTTCAAAGCATCTACTGCTATATCCCAGTGGTTTAGTGCATACAGGAACCTAGACATTGTCCAGAGGTTGCCAACAGAACCCTGCAGCAGTGGGAAACCAGTAATGGAATCCAGAGAGCCCGAGTGTCCGGGTGCTGGCCCGTAGGAGGTGGCACCTGCCATCTGTCTCATGGCTCCGTGGTGGTTTCTGGACAAATGCAGGAAACTGAAAGGTAAGTTCTGACCTGGGCTGGAATTGAATGTGACTGTCAGTCATAAGAATGCAAAGGACAGCCATACATAACCAAGTTAAAACCCCATGTTTCCCAGCGTGCCTACTGCTATGGAAAAACTTAAACCTGTTTCAGTCTAATAGTCATTTCTTCAGTTGTTTGCCTGTTGTAATGTGCAAAAGTTAAACAAAAATTTAAGGAACAAAGACAACCTGTGCTTCTGTTTTGCCCTTTGAGGAAAAGGTTGCTACTGAAATCCATGAGGGGGTTCCAGAGCATTTAGCGGGACTCAGCACAGCTACAACATAGACATCCTCCCAAGCCAGAGAGAGGAAGAATATGTGGAACCAGAGTCTTGGTTTGGTGTGGGGCATCAGCAGCACCTCATGGAGAATCTGCTGGGCCCCAAACCACAGTGCTGACACCTGTGTCCAGTAGTTGAGAGCTCTCTGCCTGATCTGGGTTGATCACTCTGAGGTGACTGAGTTTGGAGATGGAGCTCCAAGGAACAATTTTGCCACTTGCAGCCAGTGATGATTTGCTTTGTTATTGCCAACAGTATTTCTGCTCTGGATGATTCAAGAGAGTATTTCCAACCTTCAAATCCCAATTAGTTCATGGATGCAGTGGGAACACTGAAATCAGAAGGAACTTGTATGTTCTGCAAGTCAAAATATCTGCTGGTGAGGCTTCCTCTGGAGCTGTGCTCCGGTTGTCCCCGTGCAGTGCCAGGCTCCAGACAAAGGCCTATTGTGTGGAGTGGAAGCTGGGCTGGCCAGTGCTTGAGAATGTTGTTAATTGAGCCCACATGTCTGGTTTGGGTAAAAGCATTTCTGCTGGCCTAAACTGGAGTGCAGTGCTGTGTTTGAAACTACTTAACATACCCTGGTGCAAAAATGGAGTGTAAACAGCTTAACCCAAACCTTGTCTCTGGCAAAACTTTATTTGTTATGTTACTTAACTTACCACAAAGGCACATTTTTAGCACATTTATTACAAAAGACCAGAAGTTTATGGTAATGATCCAGGGAATGGAGCTCTGTGGACAATGGAGAGTTTGCTTGTGGTGTGCTGGGGAGGTTCCTGTGACAGGAGAGCCACGGGGACAAAATCCATCCATTCAGCCGCACCTGGAAGGACATGGCTGTAGACTGCTTCCAGGAGCTGTGTCCTGTGTGTAACCTGTGCACGAAATGGAGTCCAGATACTTTTGCTGGAAGGAAAGTCTGTAATCTCTGATTTAGTGTGATGTATGTGGCTTGGGCTTTGTCTGTGTTTTGTTTCATCAGAGTAATTTTTTTCAGCCTTCACTGGACTTGAAAGCTGCGGTGAAAATACCTGCTTTCAGAAATGCTGAAGTTCATTGCATCTGTTGCTTCCCTTTTGTTTAGAATTTGTCTGCAGTGTTCTTAAAACCAGTAGTGCTGAAGCTTTTCTCCAGATAATTTCTGTAAATAATCCTTCTTTAGGAAGCAGTTAATTGTTATCCCAGGTTCAAGTTTATCTGTGACTGCACACACGACCCACTTGTGTCTTGTTTTTGGCTGAGAAGATGTGATTCCCTAAACTGACTCATTAGTGTAGATACACAGGCAGCTTCAAAATTTTCTTCCTAACTTTCTGTATGGAGCTTCTGCAGGTGCTCCTGTGTGTTAATTGGAGTCTGAGAAGAAGGGGAGCCGTGCTTGTGACACACATGTTGCAGCAGAAGGGTGATGACTCTTGCTCCCAGCGCCTTGGTAATGGCATGAAATTACACAGCATGACCCAAACCACGAGCATTGTTTCAGGCCTGGCGACAGAGACACATGCAGAGAGAGAGAAGCTCCCTTGTCTGCTTAATTCTGTCCAGTGTGAAATTTGTCCCCATGTCATCTGTTTAGTTCTCTCTGGTAGCTGAGCCCTCTCCTGTTCTCTCCCTCCGGGAATATTTTTACAGCATATGTGGCTTTGTTCTTCTGTTCCATGGGAATCTGCCTGGGGAGGGCACAGGCAGCCAAAAGCAGGGGAAGAGCAGCTCCTGTTCAAGCTCTGGCCTGCTGGGAGGGAAGCTTTGGACTGGCCGCTGCGAGTGCTGAGTGGGTTTGTGAGGGGCCTTTGGAACTCAGAATCCTCCCAGCTTTCCTCCTGTGGCACCAGAGCCACTCTTCTGCACCGAGGGGAGTGTGTGGACCAAAGCTATGGGGTGTGCACAATGAATGATCTTCGTTGAGGTGATTGTTGCAATGTCAAGGCACCCCCGTCTCAATGCTGCTCCCTCACTGTTAACGGAGCTGAAAGACCTTTTCCCAAGGCAAGTCGGTTTCTTTGAACTTCTAAAATTTTAGAAGGCCTTGCTTTGGAAGAAGTAGGACAAAGAGGAGGAGAGTTCATCCAGCCCCGGGTGTGTCATTGGTGTTTTGTCCGGGTGAGTGCGGCTCTGATGCTCCCCTGGCCCCTCAGGGATCGCTGTGCCGCGTCCGGGGCCTTTCCCAGGGAGGCCTGTGGGACCCCCAGAGGGCGCTCCAGGCTCACGCTCGCCCCGCTCCATTTCCTATCGCTTCGGTTTGCGCTCCCTTATCCCAGGATTTCTGGCGCTCCTGGGGCTTAATTGTTCAGCGGAAACAAAAAAATGGCCATCTTTTGTGCATCGCAGCTATCGGGCTCCTGTAGCGGATGGTGGGAGCAAAATGAGGAGAGAAAAGGAGGGTGTGGAAGGGTCCCTTCTTCTCTCGGCAGTCAGCAGTTAAGGACTGTTCTTAGCCAAAGCTGGATTTGGGGCCATCCTGCTTCATAATTGCTAATGGGTCTGTCCCCCAGTGATTGGTTTAATCCTCTTTGGATTCTGTCTGTGTCTAACCTCCTTGGCATCATGTGGCAGCGAATCTTGTAGTGTAGGTGGGGAAAATGTATTGTTTGCTTCTGGTGCTGCCTGCTCATTTAAACATAAAGTAAAACCTTTAGTTTTTACTGTATAACACTCCACACCACAGCCACAGCATTTGTAATTTTCAGTTATGTCTCTGTCTATTTTTTTTTATTTTTCCGCTTGTGATTTTGAAGCTGTTTTGCTTGTTTCTCAAAATAGGTTGTTTCTTTCCCATGATAACATTCTTGAAGCATGAAGTCAATGCTGTTTACTTGCACCTGCTTGTGGAATGGCATTCATTGTGTGGGGTGTTCTCTGAAAACACTTGATTGGCTCAGAGGAACCTTTTGTGGAGTTTAACTTCTAAGTAAACATAATCATTAACCTTTCAAGAAGGTCTAGTGCACAGAGAAGGGAGAATTTTCCCTTCATGACCTGTCTATGCAAATAAACAGATTTCAAGGTGGACCCTTTCTTTCTCCAGTGTTTTATGTCAAAGTAGTGACATATTTTTTTGTTCCAGTCAGTGCTGAAAGGAAGCCTTTGATGGAGAAATGTCCTTTCATTTTCCTAATTTCTTTACCACAGATGGATAATTCTTGGAAAGGTCTAAAGGTCATACTGTCTAGTGAGTACAGCCATTAATCAAGAGTCGGGAGACTGGCTTTTTTCATGGTTTTGCCTCTGAGCTGTTGTCTCTTCTAGGGAAGGCTGCTTCCCCTTTCTGTGTAATGGGTTTCCCAGTTAGGGAAATAAGAAAGCTGGTAGGGCCCTGTCTTGACATTAGCTTAAGGTCCTTTCTTGAAATATGTGTAGACTTGTATAAGGCATATTAAACATAAATGCAGTAGAGCATTATTTAAATAAAACATTATCTGCTCTCTGTCAAATTTGAGCTGTCAGCAAATGTGCTAAAGATGGAGCATTGCTGTTGTGGCCTCAGAGATCAGATTTTGCCCGTGTGATAGGCTATACTTCATCAGTGTGTTGGAGGAGAACAATATTTTCTGCAGGTGGGCTCTGGCACAGAGGGTGGGGAATGGAAATAAAAGGGAGCCTGTTGTTGCTGCAGAGCAGTTGGAATTGCCCTTTGAGCTAGGCACAAGTGTTTAATAGGATCAACAGAGAGAGACAAATAGAGCAGCCTGTGCCTTGTGGCTGAGGCACTTGTGCTGCCAAAAGGGCTTGGGGAAAGATTTGGGATCGGCAGTATCTTAGGGATACTGGCTGACCGGGAGCACCCACTTTTTGCTGCCCATTGGGCTGATGGGATCCTTGCACGGGGGACAGGGGAGTGCCACGGGCACGTAGCAGCATTCAGTAATGAGTGTTGCAGGAGTGGAATAGCTGCAGAGCTATTATGTCCAGTTATGTTAGTGACTGCTTGAGGAAAGAGTGGAAAATTAGATTTGGAGAAAAAAACCGTATGTGGATTGATAGGTTGAAAAAGCCTGCCTTGCTCATCCAAGACAAGTTTAGAGGTAAATTATCTGGCACAGGCAGCAGACATTTAAAAACTGAAGTCTCTGGTTTCACATACAAGTGTATAATAGGCACTATAAATGCAGGGCAGAAGCAGAGGTGCACATCTCAACAGAGTGTAATTAAATGCTGAAACAGCGTAGCATGAGTCTATCGCTGGCCACCTGAAAATCAGGACAGAATGTTTTCCCCAGACAGATTTCTTCTTGTTCAGAAGAAAATGATGGAAGAAACAGGGTTGTTCCTGGCTTACTGGCCAAGATGAACTGTGGTGGTAGTTTCTGCTGGCTTCCTGTGCAAGAAAACAGGACTCTGCTAGTGCAGAGAATTACTTCCAAGTTGGTGATTTTCAGGACAGATTAGAAAATGGAAATTTAAAGCTAAAATTTGTGCTGAAGGCAGGGAAAGCAGCAGCTGTTCTTTTAAGTCATGCACAAACCTGTCCCTCAGGCTAACTTACATAGACTTTTCTAATATGTTCTCACCGATGTCTCTGTTGTTAATGCCTGCATTTTTGGGGGGTTTTAATCTTCTTGTTGTGATTGAAAGAGCCTCTTGTTTCCATGCATTTCTGAGTCCTGCAGCTGATCAGCAGGGAAAGCAGGGTGTAGGACTAGAACTGGAGAAAAACAAGCTCTAAAATGGCTGTGACAGATGGGACTCAAGGAGATTCCCACATGAGGGGGGAAAAATCCTTTTCCTCCCTCAAGCTCTTTTCAAACATCCGAGTAAATAGAGCTAGGGATTGCGAAGCTAGACTGGTGCATCTGTCCAGATGCTGTGTCTGGCAGTGGTCAATACCTGTGTCTGCAGAGAAGGAAAACACCTTTCTTCTGGAGAGATGTGCCTGGCTAGAGCTGGACACCTGAGGAATGGCCGGTGTACTACATTGACTTGGATCCATCCTTGCCCCTCGGGCATGGCTAAATTTAGATGTGACAGCTGTGGTAATTTCTCTTGGACACGAGCACATATGTGTTGCTCCCTGTTTGGTAAAGTCATTTCTGGGTGCTCCAGAAATGCTTCTGCTCCAGCACATGAAGCAGCATGTGCCCTGACAGCAGGAGCTGCTGCTTTGTGACCAAAGCCAAAGCCCTTCCTCAGTATTAGGTGTGCTTTGACGTGCTTGTCTGGCATTGCTAGTGCCTAAAGCCTCCCTTTCTTTCAGGATCAGTGGCTCTTCTGCAGTTGCTCAGGTGCTTCAATTCCCATACGTGTACAGGGGGAGTTCCATGGGTTTGATCCCCACGTGGGTCGTTCACTTAAGAGCTGGACTCAGTGATCCACGAGGGTCCCTTGCAGATCAGAATATTCTGTGATTCAGGGATTTTCCTCTTTCCTACTATGCTGCCAAGCAGAAGGGCACAGGACAAAACCCCTGCCTGCCCATGAAGCAGTGGGCTGGTTTGGTGGCTTGGTTTTGGAAGTGGGATGTGTGGCAGGGATCTTCTAGGGCGATGGCCATGGAGTTGGGTTTCCAGCTTGGCTTCCTGGAACACAGCATTTGTCATGTGCTGATTGGCAGCCAAGCGGGCAAACACGACTGGAGGGGTGATTGGGTTAATATCAGATCGTGTTCCGTGGAAGGTCCTGGATTCTGAGAAGTTTCTGGAAAGCACACAGATAAGTGAAACATTCCCAGGAAGTGTGCGAGAGCAGAGAGAAGGTTACCAGGGTTTTCCTGGGTTTTTTTTTTGCTTTCCTTCTCCAGTTGACTGACCAGGGAATTTAGAGTCTCCTGCCACCCTGGCTCTTACCCTTGGAACCTTGTCTTCCCTGCTTTCCCCTGGGGTGTGGAAAAAGGGTGCTTGAAAGGGAATGCAGTAGGGGTTTGTGACTTCCACCCTTACCTTTGCCATTCCTCACTTCCTCTTCTTTTATTTAGTTTGTCCTTTTGATGGCAGAAACATAGGATGTGTCATTCCCGGGTGCCGGGCTGTAGCAGAGGATCCCCTCAGCGCTGGCCCTGTGCTCGGCTCTGCAGACAGCCCTGAGCCCAGGAGCCTCTGCTGCCTCCTCCCGACTGTCCCGGGGCTGCAGCCCAGCTCAGCCTCTGCCGGTTCTGCCTGGGCTGCAGCTGTGCAGCCTCTGTGGTCTGGGTGCTGCCAGCCCCTGGCCTCGCTCTGCTTTGTGCAGCTGCACTTCCAAGAAATGCAGTGAACCAGAGCCCTGGCCACGGGGCAGAGGTGACACCGAGAGCCTGTGAGAACAGAGACGGTGCCGGGGAGCCTTTGGGAACTGCACTTGTGGGTGGAACGGTGAGGCAGAGGCTCGGGGGAAGCTGGAGAGGTTCACAAAGTTTTGCATTTGTTGCACTCAAAGAGAAGATGGGGGGGTGGAGCCCAAATAAAGGACAGTGTGAACTTAGGGTGAATCTGGCAGTGAGGCAAGATTTCCTGGAATCACAAGGTGAGAACAGCCTGTGAGTGGTTTGGCTACCAGAAAAAAGTTTGAGAGCCTCTTGAGTGCTGGAAATTAGGTAGCATGAGAGGCAAATATTTGTGCCTCATGTACATGTAAGCATGAGGTAATCACAGAATGACAACAGTTGGGGGGGACACTGAATGACAACCGAAGGGACCTCTGCGGATCATCCAGCCCAACCCCGTGCCAAGGCAGGGTCACTTGGAGCAGGTGACACTGGAATGTGTCCAGGTGGGGTTGGAATATCTCCAAGGGGGAGACCTCACAACCTCCCTGGGCAGCTGTTCCAGCACTCTGTCACAGTTGGTGTAAAGAAGTTTTTCCTCTTGTTGAGGTGAAACTTCTTGTGTTTTAGTTTACGGCCATATATATATATATATATATAAAGATTTGCTTCAAGGAAAAGCAGGCATTACATAATCCACTTTTCCATGTGACTTCTGTCTCCTCTTCCTGCCTGTTTGAACATCTCTGCTCACCTGTCTACAGAATGAAATGTGCAGTCTATCCCTGCCTGCAGCTGTCCACAGCTCCATCATGGGGCTGCCCAAACTGTGTAGGGGGCCTTCCTTCCCTTCTACCTGGCTGCCATTGCTAGCAAAAGCAGGCAGAGGATGTTACCTTCTTTCTGCTTCTGTTTGCCATTCAGTCCCTTCACTCCTTCCTAAACTGACTTTTGCTGCAGGAAGGAGCTTCTTGCACAGACTAGAGGAGAAAAATTCTTCAAAATGTTCCATTTCCCCATTCTGACAGAATTACCAAACTGATAGCTCCGTGTGTGTTCACCAGGCTCCAGGATGAAAGTAGTTCTGGCAGTACCTGTAGCACTGGTTAGCAGAATTTTTGTGTGGTAGATTGGGTTGTAACTGACAGGAATGACTCATACTGTAAGCAATAATTTGAACGTTAATAACTCCACAATTGAGAGTTCATTCCACCCAGTGACTGGCATGCTGTGGGCAAATATGGAATTGGGTCACAAAGTGTTTTCTTTTAGTTCCCAGTGGAATTTTCGTAATTTCATATCTCGGCCTTCAAAGCTGGTGATCAAACTGATGGTTAAAATGGCTTTTGGTAATGTTTCCCTTGTATTAGCAGGCGTTTGTGCTCTGAATCTCTTCAGTCTGAGCAGACATGGGCTATCCTACCCAATGAAGACCCCAGCCCTTGGCCAGTTGCTGTTGTCCCAGTCCCGTTTTCTCTGTGCCAGTCCCATCAGTCTCTTTGTTGCTTTTCCTCAGCTGTGGTTCCAGTTGGATTCCTGTGCAAAGGTTGGGAATGTCTGACTTGCAGGATATTTTGTAGTCTTTGTGTGAACCCTGTAATACTCAGCCAGAAATACTTCATCTCCCAAGATTAGATTTGAAAGGGGCTCTGCTGTGTTCTGCAAAGTATTTTAGTTTATCAATTTCCAGTGGTCATGTTTTGGAGGTGATGGTGTGATTGGAGAAGCACAGATTTTGGCTGGATTGTCTGCTAGAAGATGAAAAATACTGAGAAGAATCTAACAAATATGGTTTCAAAATATTTTTTGATAATGTAATCATTCCTGAAACCCAGTGGCAAGGGGAGCGGGATGACTGGACGTACTCTGTGTCATGGTTGCTGGATTTTCCTGATTGTTTGCCAGTTAGAATACATCTTCTTTTTGCTTGTCAATCAGGTTGAAAATAATTATTCAACCTTTTATTGTAGTGAGGTACTAATGTCTGGAAAATGGAGCCATTTCTGTAGGCTGTCCCATTATTTTTTATGTCTTTTACTTTTGTACTATTATGGTAAATGTGTATTATGAGAAAACCCGCCTTTGCCTCAGTAAGTTATTTCTCTAAGTAAGGAAATAACCAAGACAATGAGGTAAGGCAGTCAGAAATCGGGATACAAAGCCTAAATAATATCAACATCCCATTTAATTTCTATTTTATGTGGTAAAACCTGAAATCGCTCATGTTTAAATGGGAGCTTTGGCAAGCACACTGAAATGCTTTCACTGTGGAATGTGTAAAGTAGGCATTCCATTAAAACCCATCAAGCTTGAAATTTCTAATGATAAACCTTAAGGAAGTTAATAAATGGTTAGAATAGTTCTGGTGTATGGAAGTCACATTTGGAGATTTGTAATCGCTAACTTGTACTACTCTGGGAACAGATGGTTCTGAGTTACTGTGGAGATTTCCAGGAAATGTTTTAAGTGTCCAGAAATGGCTGGTATTTAAAGTGATTTAATAGCCAAGCAGAACTTTTTGGGTGCCTTTTCTTCTGTGGTCTTGGAATCCCCAGCTCCTCACCTGCTTTGCCAAAGCAGCTGCAGTTGCAGTCTCGGGCTCTCTGCAGAGCCCGAGTGTTCTCGGGCTGGTTCATCTGAAGCTCTTGGAATGGCCAAAGCCACTTCTCACATAAATGGGTAGATAAGGGGTTTATTTTTCCCTTTTGCTGTCTGAGTCGTGTAATAGTCTCCTCCAGGTTGGGAGCCTGTGAGACTGTTTTCATCCATAATTGTCTGGGAAAGGAATTCCAGAGCAGCAGTAGGGAATTTGTGATTTTGGAGGCTGTTAGCAAAGCTCCCATATGAGAGCAGCACCAGTGATGACCCGGTGACCAGGGATGGTTCATCAAAGCTCATCTACCTGAACGCTTCATTTTTACACCTGTTTGCATCTCCCTCCTCACTTACTGCACACGTGGAGTGGCCTGTCGTGAAGGATGCCCAACAGCTGTCCATCCCTTCAGAAATACTACAGCTTTGCACAAGGCTTCTCTCATGCTGCACCCCAGTTAGGGTGAGAGATCCAAGGAAAGGCTTCTGCCCTTATGCACAAGCCTGTCCAGTTCAGGATCCTGACAAAAGCCTTTGTAAAGTAAAAGAGAAGCTGACCTGCCTGCCCGGACTTGTTCCTTTTAAGTATTCCAGCTTACACTGGTTATTTTTGGGGGAATTTTGTTAAACTTTCTGGATTCACAGAAGAGATCCAAGAGCAGCCCTCTCAAGGGGAGTACTCAAACACCTAGGGCGGGAAAGCCTGCCCTGAAAGCACGAGGATGGGAGGGAGCTGAGAGCACCTGCTGAGCTGCTGAGGCACTCAAGGTGTTCAGAAGGTTTCCATCTTACAGTTTTCTCCAGTGAGTAACAAAGGGAGTTCATGCTGCAGTCAGAGGGAGGCACATCTGTGCTTTCTCTTACATATTTCATTTTCACAAACCTTCAAAATCTTTGAGACCTCTGCTGCATGTTGGATTTTATATAACGTGGCAGAGGGATTTGAAAAAGAAGAGTGATACGAGAGAGGGGGCAGAGATGGCAGAACTGCATACAGATCCAGGAGCGTGGATGAAAATCTTTTCCATGTGACTTTATAGTAACAAAATACAGTAGGAGTCCACAACCTGAAATCCATTCAGGGAGCTGCTCATTTGGATCATTTAGTAACTCCTTGCCTTGACTTTTCATCTGCAGGTTGGATTGCTGGTTTGGATGCTATTAGGAGCTGTGCAACTGCCTCCTGGTCTTACCTACCCCATTGAAACTGTGCAGAAATCTTAAATTTTGAAGCTTACAAATTTTGAAAGCCAAAATTTTGGAGTAAATGGTGTTGCAGAAGCTAATGTGCTCCAGCTGTCTGGTTATTGTTTTTCCCAACAGTGCTAGAAGATTTCAGAGGATCTGTGGGAGATTGTATCCTGAGGATTTGGTTACTAATCAAAGCACCCTGTGGGGCAGATGTGACTTCTGGCATGTCAGTTCCATTACTACCATCTGTGTTTTTAAAATTAGCAACAAAAATACATTGCATTGAGTACAGAGTCGAGAAGTTGAAACTTCAGTCTTCAGATCACGAAGGTGTGAGTCAAACCAGCTGCCTTAATAATTTTGTTTTGTTCTGTTTTCTTAGGATCTTGTTTCTTTAGTTGTGGAAGAATTTCAGAAATGTGAAAATTCAGCCTTCTGTTTCCCAGTTCCTGTTCCTCATCCTGTGATCCTGGAAATTGGCTGTGGCTCTGGAGCAATCGCTCTGAGTCTGCTCTGTAAACTGCCACAGGTGAGCTCCCTTCAGTGCTCCTGGTGCAGTGGATGGCTGTTAGAGGACAATCCCACTCTGCTCGTGTTCATTGAGATGTCACAAACTTCTCTGATGGAACTTGGGCAGCTCAGGTCTCTGACAGGCTCTGTAAGTTCCTAGTAGGTAGAGGAGGGATATTTGGGAATTGCTCCCTCTCCCCATCTGTCTGCAGGAATAGCAGAGACATAATCAGAATGAAAGAGGTGAATGTGGTCATTCTTGAGCTGCTGCAGCTCACTAAATACCTTACCTTGAAGCACTGGTTGGTGTTGGTTTAAGATTCTAACCTGGGCTGAGGACGGGAGGGACAGGAGCCATGAGCACACACTCTATTGAATTTATGGAGCAGTCATCTCTAAAAACCACCTTGCTGTGAATCAAAAGGCCTTGTCTCTAGGAAACTGAAGATTAAATCCTACAGGGTGGGGATAACCATAGCAGTGTCGGTACTTGGGATCAATAAGACAAGCAAATCTCCCTCCCACAATGGCTAAACCATGTTTTTATAGTTTTTTGTGCCCTAGTAACAACCCACAGCTTCTGTACAGAGTCAAAAGAGCAGGAAGGGGTCTGAGATCTAGGTAACCAAAGCCCTTCTTGTCCCTGATTCTTGTGGCAGTTAACATGTTTATGGAGATTCTCTTGGTCAAGGAAATGAGAAACTAATCCAAGATCTCATTGCATGTGGTCAAGGGAAAAGTATTCTCCTCAGAACTGCAGAGCAGCCAGTTCCTTCCCAGGAATGGGAATTGCTGTGGCCAGCCCCTCCTCTTGTAGAAGTATAAGCCCTGCTGTGTAAGAATTAGAGCTTGATGCCTCTAATGGAAGGGGTGTTCCTCCTCCCAGTAACCTGAGAAGGTTAATATTTGAGCTTCATGACTTCAGAGTATAATTGCTCTGATTTCCTGAGCTAGGAGAAGAGCTTCATGCTCTTTTCCTTGCTTGTTAACTAAAAGAGCTGTGTCAGTCTGTCTCTGTAACTCATAACAGTCCTTTCCCAGCCCAAACTGCTGTGCCCAGGGAAATAAGGAGCCTTGACTGATTGGAATTAGTGGTGGTCACATTGACAGTTGAGTGGAGGTACACTCTGGATAATCTCCTTAGTGTTTGAGGCAGAGTTTGGCACTAAGGTACTGCAAAAACAGCAGCAACTTTTCATGTATGGTCTTAGTTATGTCCTTTACCTTAAGGGTGAGCTTCATGTGTGTGGGTGCTGGCCTGGGACCATGAAATGAATCCCCTTCGGAGTGATGGAAATCACACCATCATCTCCGAAAGCGGTTTCTTCAAGCACGTGTCTTCTGTAAATTCTTCCCTGCATCTGTGCTTAAAAAACCATCAAGCAAAGCAAAACCAAGTTAGGCTTTTGCCTGTGGTTTTCCCAAGGTGGAACTGGAGGTCAAATCTCTCTTTGTGGAGCCCTCTCTTACCATTATGCTGGAGAACTCTCAAATGCTTGTCACGGTCAAGTACCTGCAGCTGATACAGGCTGTGAACCTGGTGTATGGCCTGCAGTGGAGCAGCTGGGTAAAAGGTGTCAGCAGAACAGATGGGAACTGCCAGGATCCATGTCCAAGAGGTTGTGTTAGCCTTGGGAGGGATCCTGTGTGTGCTAGGGCGGATAAATCCAACAACATGACCTTGCTGCAGTGTGTGCCTAGCCCAGACTGGCCAGAGTGCTGAGTCTCACCCTGCCAGGAGCAGTGAGGAGTCAGGTGAGGTGAGTCCCTGTGGCTCTGTCGTTATCTGTTCTGGTGGGCTGCTGGCTGTGCTGCAGCGAGTCTTTAGTCACCTTAGTGCCTTCCACACATCACTCGTGATCTCGGCTATGCCCTGCATGCATTCCTCAGGAGCTGCTCCTCTTCAGGAGCCCAGAGTGAGCAGTCGCTTGTCAGTTTTGATCTTGCATGTTTGGCAGAGCATGTCTGCTCCGGAATGTGGATGTTATAACACCTGCTTGGTGGGGTTTGTTGTTTATTTCTGTTCCAGAGCAGAGTCATAGCCATGGATAAAATGGAGGCTGCTGTGGATCTCACCAGGGAGAATGCACATAGGTACAACACCACCCATTACTCATTTTTTGTAAATTGTTGCTTGAGAAAGACTAAGAGTCTTCAATAATTGTTCATATGGTTCATGTTTATCACCACTGGAAACCAGGTGATGTTTAGTTGTTGAGCTCTTATGGTGTGTAAAAATTCAGAAAAAAAATAACCTTATGTTTACTAGAGTGTATTTCTTTGGCTTGTGAACGTGCTTTGTGAAGACAGCAGCCTAAATCTTTGTCAAAGGTTTTCAGAGTGTTTTTGGTAACTACTCCTACCCCTATCTGTGAACTCAGGAAGCTCAGGACTGAAGTAGGAATGTTTATGTCACTTCGGAGGTTAAAGCCAAGTGTATCCTGAGCCTTTCTCCCTCTGGTTCCCTTGATCACTATGGTTGTGCTTGTTTCTGTCCTTGCTCCTCCAGAAATGCTTGCACAATCAAGTAGCACTTTTCCTCTGATGTGCTGCAGGGGTGTCCCTCAGCATCCTCCCTGCAGTCTTGGTTTGGTGGGAGTGCTGCTGCTGGATCCTGTGCTGTGGCAGGATGGATGTTCAGAGCTGCTGGCTCAAGCACCTTGTGCTGAAGTCAGAGAGATGTCTGTCAGGTTGTCCTTGTCCTTCCTGGTAGTTCCACTTCCTTAACAGATTTCTCTGTCAGGTTTTTCTGGACCGTCACTACGACAGGGACCCTCAGAGCTGGAATCCCAGTGTGCTGCTGAGTCTCTGTGGGCTTTGTCAAATGAGCTCCAGACTCACATCCTCAGTAACTGCTGGGCCCTAGGCATTAATTAGAGCCATCTCACAAAGAGTCCTTGTTATTTCGCATGGAGTCCAGTACAGCTGCGAGTCTCAAGAGGTGCTTGCTCATTAACTGGGATTTCTGTCCCCAGGCCCACATGCCCCTCTTCTCCCAAGCTGCTTCCAGCACTGGAGAGGGCTGCTTCTGCTGCTGGCTGTACTGGCCTTCATTTCTTCACTTCTTGCAAGGCCCAGCTTGTGTGAGAGTCTGAAAAGCTGAGTAGGAACAAGCCCTTCCCCAGCTGGTCCCCTCACCATTACCCTTTGCCTCCCTAGCCCAGTTACAGAGAATGGGGAGCAGAGGTTTCCTCCTCCTAATGTGTCAGTGTCAAACCACATTCTGTTGCAATTTTTCATAGATATAATAAAATCTGGCCAGATCTTTGTCTCCTTGATAAACTATAACTCTGGCCTCTGGGGAAAATTGTCTTGCTTATTAACATTGCTTGCTGGAGCAAGAGTGATGAGGGAGTATAAATGCCATGTCAGAGAGCTTCATATTTCTCCATGGATATTTTCATTGCGTCTTTGTGATCTTGTCCCTGGCGTGGTGCCCTGTAGCTCTTGGGAGAGAAGCCAGCAGGATAAGCTGTGTTACTGCTTGAGTGAACCCAGCTTTGATCCTGCTGCTTTTCAGGGCTCCTTATCCCAGCCGTGTTCTCTAGATGTTTAGATGAGTCTTACTGGATCAGTCCCAGTGCCAGGTCCATCTGGGCACATGGCACACAGTGCAGGAATCCCTCCCCTTCCTGATGGGACCACAGGCCCTCAGCAAAGGGAGTAGAGCTTGGGTGTAAGGCCAGTGTGTGGGAGGAGAGAATATGCTGGGAAGATCTTGGCAGTTGTGAATAGATGTGTATCAGATAAGAGGTGCAATGTTTAATCATCTGTTTGTAGAATGTACTGTTTATGAACACAAATACACCTCCTAATCTTTCTTTTTTCTGTTCTTGCATCTGGAATTTTACAGGCTGCAGCTCCAAGAAAGGATTCACATCATCCACCAAGATGTTTCACACAGTAACTCTTTTCACTGTTATAATCCCCTTTGTCTTTTTCCCCTTCTGTCTTTGATGGGTGGAGGGAGGCACGAGAGACAGCCAAGGGACCTCTCTGGGATAGAGACAGCAGAAGAATGTTGAAGCTAATAGAGAAGGTCAGTTAGAAGGGAGCCAGTGAAGCTTTTCCCTACAGAGATTTCCAGGACAGATGATCAGCTGACACAAGTTCCTGATTCTATCAGAAAGTGAATTGTTCCTGGGTTGAGGTATCCCAGGGTTGTGTCTGAGCTGGGAGTCCTGGAGCTCTTTGCTGTTGCTGGGGAGAGGCAAATTTTATAAAGAGTGTAATTCATTCCATGCTGACATGGAGGCTTTAGATAAACATGTACATGCCTGTCTCTCCACTGATGTTAGAGGGAGCCCATATATTTAGCTTAGATTAAATGCCCAACCTTATTCACCTGAAATGAGGTTAGTTGAACCAGGAAAGGATGCTTTTCTTCCCCAGAGCCAGCTGAAACCAGTTAAAACTAATATTTGGTGGGGCCTATCCAGTTAGGTTGGTAGTGCTTGGCTGCTTGTTAGCAGCTGTGGAGCCAGGAGCTGCAGCACTGTGGGTTCATTAGCACACCTTTCTGACACTTGTTTTTGACACTGTGCTACCTCTTAGAGCTGAAAGCCCTGTGCCAAGAGGCTGCCTGAGGTCAGTGCTACGCTCGGGTGCTTCCACGAGGTCTGGTTCGGGGCTGGCCTGTGTCAGGCAGCAGCAGGAGTGGAGGGAGCTGCTCTTGGTGTGCACAAGAGCAGCCCGTTGTTGGTTTTGGGCCCTCAGAGGGGCCCTGGCTCTGCGGCTCGTTGGAGGTCCTGCTGCAGCTCTGTAAGAGGAAGGATGTTCATCTGGACAGCCAGTCTGAGCTCCCACTTAGGCCTTTGTGGGCTCTCTGAGTTCTGCTTATTGCTTTAGATCCAGGTGGGCACAGAGCTCCAGGGCATCAACCTCCTGTGCTTTTTAAGATGTTTTGTTAAGCAGGCTCTTGATATGAAAAAATGATACTTTGTCTGTGCTTTCCTTTGTATCATTCTTGCACTCCTGGGACAGGGAACAAGGCAAACTGTTGCAGAAAGAAGTATGTTAAAATTTTAATATCACAAAGCAGAGCCAAACACATTTACATGTGCCTGGAGACAGTTTCTTGGGGAGGGTCTTGACACTGAGCTTATAGGGAGGATGCTGCGGTTGAGAGCTGCTCGTGATTCTTTTTCTTTTCTAGGTTCTGCCAAACAGCTGCTGCTCTGGGGCCCCATAGATGTCATAGTCAGTAACCCCCCATATGTTTTCCATGAAGACATGGCTTCCTTGGATGCAGAAATCCTCCGGTAATCAAACAACGAGATTTTTTCCTCTCCTGTTCCTTGAAGCAAGGTTTTCTGTCTGCTTCCTTGTACTGCACTCAGTTGCACACAAAACATGCAAATGTAAAATACACATGCAAAATAAAGGTGTGTTTGTTTGGGATATAATAATACAGGCTTGCTTTGATACTGCTTACAAGCCTGAGGCAACATGGAAGTGTTTAAAGATTTATTAAAATGGAAAGAGTGCACAGTTTGAAATTAGCAAGTTCCCAATCCAAAACTGATTATCATACATGTGAGGAGAAAGTCCCTCCCCCATGTCTGTACGAGATGTGCACCAGAGCAGGTTCTGAGAGCTGAGCTTTCTGCACCCCAGCTGGCTCTGCTGGGTCAGCCCCAGCCTGAGCTGGTGTTTGGCAGGGATCCATGGAGCCCTTGCTGTACGGCACCCTCGCTCTCCGCACACCTGAGAGAGAGCACACCCATGTGTTGGAGCTGTGAGATCCCAGCTACAGCTGGCTCCTCATTTTCAGAAATACTTCAAGGGGATGTTTTCTGCTGGTGCTAGATGTGGGGTTTGTCAGCCCAGTGGTAGCTGCCTTCTTCCCTCCCTGTATTTATTTGCCATGAAAGGGGTGAGTGCTGTCACCTGCACCTTTCTTTGTGGGGGGATGCATTCTCAAGGGCCACAGGAATTGCTGTCAAATGTGTCAAATGGCTTTTTCTTCCCACACTCCAGCTATGAGAACCTTGGTGCCCTGGATGGGGGAGATGATGGCATGAGAGTCATCAAAACAATTCTGACTTTGGCTCCTTCTCTTCTGAAGGTTTCTGGGTAAGCACTACCCTCTTTTGAATGTCATGTCTTTTATCCATCCACTTCTGTAAATTCTGTACTTCCCTCTCTGAAAACAAAACAGAGGGAAAATAGTTGCCAAATTGTCCCCTCACTGCTCCAGTTAATAATAGCAGATTTTAAAATGTCATGTGTGTAAGCAAAATTAGTTTGAAATTGGTTAATAAGGTGGTATAAGCCCTTTCCTTGGCTGTTGGTGGTGTTTCCTGGTTATTAGTGAAGTGAGAATCTTTGAAGGTCAAAGCAGCAACAAAAAGAACATGAAAGAGAGTGCAGAAAGCAGGGGAGCTTTCTAAGGTGAGTAACTGATGGAAGGAGAAGCAATGGAGAACTCTTTGAGGGTGCGTGTAGATCTCCACTTCCACCCTTTAATTCAGGGAAACTTTTTTGTTTTCCCACCATACAATGCTGAATATCCCAAGAGAAAGATCAGTCAGGGATAGTTTCTTAAATGTTAAATTTCTCCATTATTAATATTCAAGACTGATTTTTCCTATTCTCTGTCATGTGGGATCTGCTTTGAAGATGAACACACTGATACCCAAAAGTCTGAGTGTACTGTTCATGTGCCAGGGCATTCACACACCCTGTTGAATATTCCTGACATTTGGCCACCATAAGAGAGATTGTTGAAGCTCTGCTGTTTTACGCAGAAGAATGGGAATATTGAGAGGCACAGTGCATACAGAATTCATTCCTCATGCTTTGCGTGACCACTAGATGCTCCTCAGAATTTCCCAGCATTAGAGACTGGTCCTGTGGGGTTGTTTGTTAAGATTATTTCTTTTCATTCTTTTTTTCCTTGTTTAATAAGGTGGAGCCCCCATTGAGGAGTAGAAGTTTTTTAAGGTCAGAAATGAGATCCACACCCAGCTTCTAGTGAGCCTGGTGAATTTGTAGGGAGTATTCAGTGTGGGATGTTTTAAGAGTCCTCAGGAGAGCATTTGATGGGGTTTGGCCTGTGTCCTTTGCCTGCTAACCATGTCTCATGCTGTGTCCCAGGCCGTGACCAGCTCCATCACTCCCCGTGCCTGTGAGCTGGGGTGGTTCTGCTTTGTCATGGGAGGGGACATGGGGAATGAGCCAGTGGCATAAAGCCTGGCAGAGATGAAAACAGCCCTGCAGTGACCAGGCCTGGTCCTGCTGCCCCGACTGAGGTTATTTGATCAGCTCTGTGTAGGCCTGAGTGCTGGTGTTGTTTTCATGGCTGATTTATGGAGATACTTACTGCAGAACAATGTGTGTTCTGACTTGCAGTTTGTGACTCTTGCTGCTTATACACAGAGGGACTTCAGGCTGCCAGGCCAGTGCTCAGTGTCCTGCAGCATGAAAACTGCCTCCTGCCCTGAAACCTTTGGGGGTTTCAGAAACACCTTGCTGGTGTGTATATCTGGGGCTGCAGGGGGCTCACTGCATCTCGATACAAGGCTTTAACTGCTCACCCAGAGTACTGTGAGAACTCCCCCTGGATCAACACTTTCTCCCCTGAAGGAGGCAGCTGGGATCTGCATCTTACGTGGACAGCTATGACCTGGTCTAGGGTTGTTGCATTGCACTGTGTGCACTCACCTTTTCATTTCCTGCACTGGTCGGAGTCATACAGAAAGAAAGATCTTAGTTTTTATCAGTTTAGCAACATCAATGTGCACTTCCTCAATTCTGCTCCCCAATGTGTCTTTTCAGGAGCGTGTTTCTGGAAGTTGATCCCAGGCATCCAGATATGGTGGAGCACTGGCTACAGGCACACCCAGAGTTACTGCTCACCCTCCGTGCCATTCACAAGGACTTTTGTGGCAAGTAAGTCTTTTTTTGCCTTCACATTTTTGGAGGTTTTGTGTCCTTTGTAGAATATGTCTCTGCACCTTTATGTATTGAGGGAACCCAGAGCAGCTTCACAGCTGAAGCCAGTTTTTGACAAAATAGGGGCTTCCTGATAGTATCTCAGCTTTCTGATACCCTGAGACAGCCTGGCAAGTGTTTGAGTCAGAAATTCTGGCAGAGGTGAGCATTTCTGATAGGGTGACTGGCTCTGGTGGGGTTATTGCCATTGGAAAATTACAGCTTTTACAGGATGGAGGTAGAGCCACATTTTCTCTAGTGAGAATAAAGCTCTGCTCTTTCTTTTTCCCACAGGCATAGATTTCTGCACATCCAGAAACAAAGCAGCTGACAACTATGTCAGATATAACTCTCCTTGCAGGATGCTTTCTGCTCTTGAGCCCAGCTGAACAGCTTGTTGAAAACTCCTTCTGCCTCGTGGAAAGGAATCTCCATTCCCAGAGTGTTGGGCTCTCCATGGAGTGACAGACCCCTCATTTCCTGACACAAACCTCATCCAGAGATGCAGAAATTCAGCTGAGCATGTGCAGGTGTTTCACCTTCCTCAGAGAACTGCATGAAACATTCTAGTTTGCTTTGCTAAAGTGACTCAATCATCTCAGAACCCAAGACAGAAGAGTTCACAGCTCCAGATTAAAAATACAACTTCTCAGTGTGCCAAATCACTATTTGGCCTAGAAAGAATTTAATTATATTTTTAAAATTGGCCTTGAGATCCATTTGTATAGAATGTGACCAGATGTGATGATAAGCCCAAACCTTGTCTTATACTGGCACATGGATTTGCAGGTATAACAGCACATAACTATTGTGTACATTTCAGATGCAGTTCTGTTCCAGGATCCCGATGCTCCAATAGCAAAGCATTTGTTTCTCACTCCCGCTGAGTGATTCTCCCTGAAGGATCAGTGCACATGTTACAGCACCTGAATTTACAGCCCTTGACATTTGGTGGAAGCTGCCAGAAACAGTCAAAGCATTGTAAAAAGGACAGTGCTTCAGATCAGGGTCCTGAGAAGAATTTCACTGCAACTGCTCAGAGATGCTGGCAGGCCTGATTAAACATCTGGCACCCACACATTGCTCTGATAGTAACAGAAATGCCTGAACTCCACATGAGGCATTCAATTACAGCACTTTACAGAGAAGGCCAGAGTCACTACTCCAGTTTTGCAGATGGAGAAGTTGAAAAACAGGAGGTGAAAGGACCTGCACAAAATTTGACAAGCTGAGTTTGGAGTAGGACCCAGTCTCTTGACAGGCGTGGGAATAGCTGAGGTCTGTCTCTCTGGGAAGGGTGACTCAGACTAGGCCTGCCCAAAACAGCACTGAGAGAAGTCACTGAAGTGGAGAGTCAGCATCGTGTCAGTGTAAATAATGCAAGATTAAATTCAAGCTGCTGCTTGCTATTGCTGCAGTTTCCAGTGGTGCAGGTTCCTGTCCAGACCGTAGCTAGCCAGGAAAGGAAGGTAAGCAAGCCAAGGAAAGGTGATTCTGCCAGTGCAGATGGAAGCAGTTGCTGGGCCAGGGGAGATGAGCACTCAGGAGGGGTGGCAGTGTCCAGTCAGGGCCCTGCTGTGCGTGTGTGCCAGGGAGGAGCTCTCAGGCTCCGTCCTGGCTGACCTGCTCTGCTCAGCCAGAGACATCAGGCGGGACATGCGGCAGCAAAGTGAGTCTGTGGGAATCTGCAGCAGGTTGAGAGGGTGTTACAGGAGCACTGAGCTCCCTTGCCCCTCTGCCTCTCCACACTCACTCCTCAAAGGAGTCTTTCCTCCACCCCTTTAACTCCTGAACATGGGCCCTGCTTTCCCACAGACACCTGAGCTCTCTCTGATGAGCCAGCACCTGGGTTCCAGCTGGAACCTTTCCCTGCTCGCAGCTCTCTTCACAGACGTGCCTTTCACCCATTGTACATCTCACACTACATTTATCCACCCCAGTAGTTTACCATCTCCTGTACACTCTTTACTTGAATTTCTGAGTCTTCTCTGGCCTGCGGTGCCTGCCCCGGTTAAACACAATAGAGGAAATCTAGGGAAGGAAAGAACAAAAGTAGGTCAGTTAAATTGCACTTGAGCATGGGTTTGGAAATACCATTTCACTACAGCTGATTTCTGGCCTTCTAGAGCCATGAGCACAAAGTGCAGTCAAAGGGGTGGTATTTTGTGGGGTTATGGATTTTTCTTTTAATAGCAGTTCAGGGATATTTTTCAAGTTCGGTTTGTCAGACCGTTTAAAAATTAAATTTAAATAAATGAGTTCTCAGATTTCTTCTGGGTGTTAGCAGTGTTTGTGTATGAAAGCAGAATGTTATACACAGCCTACTTCTGCAGGAGGCCTTAAAAGCTGGAGAGTCCTTGGTTGATGGGAGTGTTCAAGAGCATCATGCTGCATTGTTTAGCAGGTGAGCTGGTTCCCTGCAGCAGGCTGGTATTAGGTGGCCCTCTAAGAGTGCCAGTGGCTGAACTGCAGAAGGCAGTGTGCTTTCTCTTGGAAGCATCAGTCTATCCCTTTTCCCAGCCCCAAGCAGGACAAATCCCCTGAGAGACAGACTGTTGGTCTAATCCAGTAGGACAAGTGTTAAATTCCTATATTTATCACTAAAACACTTGCATTTTTATGTGTTTGTATTGCATAGTGGTTATATATCTTGGAAAAGCACGTGGTGCTGCTGAGCTTTTCAGAAAAGGAGAAATTGCTGTTCCTCCCAGGAGGCTGGATGTTCCTGTAGGACTCGCATCCGAGGGAATGTGCTGGTGTAGTACAGTGTGTTCCTCAGTGCTTTGCACAGGTTGGCCTGGGCTCCTTTTGGAGCAGAAGCTCTGCAAAGCTCTTTGGAGGTCTTAAGGAGCCTGGCTGGAGCCCTGGGCCGTGTCTGTGTTGCCTGGGGGCAGGAGGCCAAGCTGATACTGGCAGAGCCCCTGGCACGCGAGCTCTGCAGAGGCAGAGCTGCTCCCTGGAGCCACAAAGGCTGAGGCTTCACCGGGCGTCCTGCACAATCCGGTGTCTGACACACTTTGAATTTTCTGGGAATTTACTGGTCTTGGGAACTGTATCAAAACGGTGATTTCATTCCTGAGGTGATGCTGTCAGAGGGAGACTGCGTTTGCTTTCAGCTCCCTGAGGAGCGTGGTTGTGTTTGTGCTCCCGTCTGAGTTTTGTGTGTGCGGTGTCTGCTGGGGTGACACTGCCCTTCCCCGAGGAGGAGCCGCTTTGGCAGAGCCCTGCAGGTGGAGCTGCGGTCCCAGTTTAGCTGTGCCCATGCTGGAGGCACTCCTGCCTCAGCCTTCCTGCTCTGGGCAAGGTGCAGGCCCAGGGAGAGTGAGAGCTGGGGTCACCAGAGGGCTGGCGTGTAGGTGCAGCTGCACATGGGGCTTTAACCTCAGTTCCTGTGCTGGGGAAGCAGAATTCCACAATGGGCTCATGGTGGGAGGCTGGAAGGGGACTCAGCCCTGACACAGGAGTGGGATTGTACCTCCTGCTGTGAATGGGAGCACCCCAATAGGGCTGGAAGTCAGAGATGGATCCCATTCTTGTCCTGGTGTAATGTCCATGTGAGCACCCCAGAGTGCAAGCACTGACTGTGCTTTCAGTCTCCATCTGAGGTATGGGCTGAAAGGGACTTTGCAGGGACCTTAGAGAGACATTTATCCTTACAGTGTTCTCTGCTGAGCCTGTGCTCTTGTAGGGCTGAGATTGCTTTCCATGGGAGGAGCTGACAGACACAGAGGGACTGTGTTGGGGTGACACAGGGCATCGCTGGGCTCCCACATGTGTGTGCATTACTGGCCAGCACTCAGTTCCTCGATGTAAGGCCACAGATCAAAATGGCTTGGAAGGGAACTTGACAGTCCTCTAGCTCAATTTCCCCATCTAAGTAAGCATCAACTTGCCTCACATCATTCCTGTCATATTCCTGACCCAGAGGCTCCCATTGCTGGTAAGGACTTTAGCATGCAATCTGTCCTGCTGCTTTGTGATTCTGTTTGCTAGAAAGTTTTATTTTACTATGGCAGCTCTGCTGTGACTAAAGCTGACCAATTCTGAGGGGGAGAATCTCTGTTTAGAGCACCTTCCATGTGGTAGTCTGTTCCCATATTTCCTAAAAAATCTTCATTTCTGGGACAAAGAACTCCAGCACTTCTTTCTGTAGGCTGCTCCCACATCCTTCCCTCCCTGCTTGTGAAATGTGAGGGGGCCCATGTGTGCCTCAGACTTGTTAGAGGTGATCCTTGTGCCTCTGGTGAGTGGGATAATAAAGCTGCTAGAGCTCACCCTTTTACAGAGCAGTCATTTCCCAAGTGAAGGCCAAGCCAAAAGTTGCATTAACTTTTTTTTTGGTTTTGTTTGGGTCTGGGAAAGTTACCAAAAACTGTATTAAAGTTTTAATAAACTACAATCCTGAGGAACAAATAAGGCTTCTTTCTCACACTTAAGAAGATAATGAAGTACCAAGAGAGACTTAATCCAACTTCCAGGCTATTTCCTTCTCCGCAGATGTTTTGAGATGCTTTGAGTTTAGTGTCAGAAGTTTCTGTGGAGGGTCATGTCACAGTCCTTCTCTGTTTCTTTTCCTTGGCAGCTACTGGCAAATCTCAGCGTGGTCCATCCAGTCTCTGGTGAGCACAGGGCCACTTCAATGAAATTCATCTCATCTGCTGCTTGGTGACAGCACCAGGCACCCTGCTGCAGTGTGATAAACCAGACTGGCTTTGCTGCTTTCCAGTGCAAACCCAGAGGATGTGGGAGTGAGCAGAGCATCAGCAGTCACTTCTCTGCAGAGAGTGCCTCTCTGAGCACGATGAGAGTGGGGACAGGGGCTGCTGAGAGGGCTGGGAAGGTGCATCCTGTGCACAGCAGCCGCTGCTGCTCTGACAGTGCACGCTGGTTTGTCAGATGTGCTGTGCTGTGCTGCAGACAGGTGCAGAGAAGTGCTGCCACGTACTGTGGTCTCTGTGGTTTGTCTCCTTAGTGTGGTTGATGTCAAAACTGTAACTTGGTTTAAGTGGCAACTTCTAGCACTAGAGATCTGCTTCATCTGCTCCCTTCAGCGGCACACCTGAACGGTCACCCTTCAGTGGGGAGTGCTCGTCTCAGCATTTTGGGCAGAGTGGGCATTGCTGTGATTTCAGTGGCAGCTGCTCTGTCAGCATTACAGAGATAACCGTGAGCGAGGTTACTCCAGGGTGGAAGGCCTTAGAACCACTGCACATAAACAAACTGATGCCTGGGGAGGAAGGGGCCTTGGCCCCATTCAGTGTTTGCTCTGGGTTCAGCTTGCTTTTTCAAAGGTCTACATAAGTAGTTTCCCACTTTATCCTTTCTTTTGTAGCAGCTGGGATGTTGTGAGATCATCCTGTCCATCTCAGGGATTCTCAGGTCCTGGGCTGAAATTTGCAATATGGCAAAGAAGGGTTTGTCATCCAAATATCCAGTGGCAGCGGGTGTGGTGAGAAACTGAGGCACAGCAGAAGAAAAGCCATGGCAGAGTCACAGCAAGAGCTCAAGTGGCAGTTCTGGCAAACCCAGCTGTAGCTGTACTTGTTCCTCCTTTTACTGGTATTTTAGACCATGACCTGTTCCTTGGAAGGCTGATGATGCCTCGAGAGCAGAAAGCAGTGGTTGGTGTTCCTCGATGGAGAGTGTGTTACCAGAGAAATGTTCGATTTTGGGAGCCGTGGTGTTGGCATGTGACAGGAGGGTACTTTTCACAGGGTGTTACTGGCACAGCCATTGCTCAGTGCTGCAGGACCTGGAGGCACACAAATAGCAGATTGTGTGGAGGTAGGGAGAGGTGAAGAAGCCATTAGATGAAGCTCATCTAGGGAAGACAAGATTCTTGGGAAAGGGTGCGTTAAAATGAAGCTGAGGTTTTAGGAGGCATTCCTGCTTTGCCACTCTGACATCCTAAGTAGAAGTGTGGGACTGAGTCTCTCTAAGGTGCAGGTTGTATATAGGAGGCAAACTGAGTGTTTCTGCTCAGTGCCTGCCCTTCAGCAGGTGAGTGGGGCCCCTTCTGCAGTGTGGGTGGATTCCTGGTGGACCACAGGGGATGGCAAGCAGCAGTGGACAGAGCACAGCGCTCTTGTTGAGCACAGCACTTTCAGCGTGTCACAAAGACGCCACTGGATCTGAGTTTCTGTAAACACCGTTTCTGTGGAAGTTGTCAGGCTGGGTGTGAGCACAGGGGACGCAGAACTCTGCTTCACAAAGCATGTCCTCAGTTGTGGGAGATTTTTGATTCCCATTTTGTCAGCTGCTGCCTATAGTTTTTACTTTCTGCTGCTTCTTCCATTCTTGGAGCTCAGCTTGTGTCCCCTGTTTTGTACAGCAGCAGGCTCACAGTGGGCCATGCCCATCAGCTTGGGAGCACAGTGTCTGTGGCCACAGAGTCCTTACCTTGGCAGCCTGAGCTGCTGCAGGAGCTGCTGCACCCAGCAGTGCTGGTAGGAGAGTGGCTTCTGCCATCCTCTCTGCTCTTACTGGAATACTCATGTGAGATTGTCTGGAATGCGAACACGGTTGCTTGGGTTGTTGAAAAAGGCTTGAATTATTATAAAATTCCTGGCCTGGCATTTGGCTGATGATTAATTACTTAGGTTTGCGTAGTACTTTGGTGTTCCAGATGTAATCCCACAGCAAGCTGTTACAACTGTGTTGACCTCAGTGGAGTCATCCCAGTCATTCCAGTTGGCACACTTGGTGCTGTATGGTATTTGTATTCTGTGAAACCAGCATCCAGTCATTGATTTAAGTCTTTCCAGGGACTGGAGGCTGTTAAGCTGTTAATCTTTTTTCCTCTCTTGTATTGATTGCTGTGCCACTTAACCAGCAGTGACCTTCTCACCACACCTTTTGACTTTGAGCTTGCTGCCTCTCTGTAATCCTTCTCTGAGCCTTTGCAGTTTGTGGTGTGTTTGTATTGCCACAGTGCTTAGAAACTCCTCACAGGTTGCTCCATTTCTCTCTGTTTTTCTTTCTCTACTCCCCCGCCAGTATCTTGTGTAACTCTCCCCCAGCCCGTGCTGTTGGCTTGCATAGATAAATTTCTTGATGCTGGATAATTTGGAGCAACCTTGTGACAGAAAAATCCCCTCTGAAATGCAGTTGAGTCTTGCATTGTCCTTCAGTGATTTGGCAGCTGGTGGGGTTTGCTGGGTGGAGTCCTGGTGTTGGCATCTGCTCTCTCTGCTTGAGAGGAGCTGATTAAGCCCATACTTCGTTCAAACAAGGCTTCTTCATTTAATGTGGATGGGCAGCAGGCTCTCGGGCTGAAAGTGGATTTTGTACTTTAACTTCCAGGTCAGTGGGTTTTTTGTCTGGTTTCTGCCAGCAGATAGTAGCCCTTTGTTCAGCAGCACAACTTTTTCCACCTCAGCAACGCACGCACGCACGTGATGCAGGCCCCGAGTTGTGCAATAAACTCCAGCAAATATATTGTCTGTTCCACTTCAGGGCTTGATTGTGTGCCCTATTGACCAGCAATAAACAGTATGGAGGTAGTTATTTATTCATTTATTTTGGCTTTTCCATCCACTGTTGCCTCTATGGGGAAGAAAAACATCATAAGTAGTGTGAGAGGGAAAAAATTTGTCTTCAGAGAGGTGGTCTTGGTAACTTGTGAAAGCTGGATCATTTAATAGCATTAATCAAGTATTACATGAAATATTTAATTTAGTAATTCTGTAATCTTGTTGCTAAGGAGGGACAGGGTGATGGTCAGAGTAGTCATGAGCACAAAAATTAAAAGATGAAGATGTCCAGATGAATGTCCTGTAGCCTGTCGGAGTCCTGATCACAAAACAACTGCTTGGAATCCCCTCTTTGCAGGGCTTGGTGCTTGGTGGCATCTTCCTCTGCAGAGTCTGGAAAGGCAGGAGGGAAGTCCCCATCCCCCTCTGATGCTGGGCCTTTCCTGAGTCCCTCTGGAAGTTGTGGCACTTGCCAGTAGAGCCGTGAGCATTCCCAAAGGGATGGGGCTGCACATCCCACACGGAGCACGACCCTTCTCCCTGTCCAGCTCTGGCTCTGTGCAGCTGGTGGGCAGAGGGCTGAAGGCAACCCCCGTTCTCCTTCCTTCTCCAGTCTGGCAGTGCCCCAAAGCCTGGGGCCAGCTGTGCCTGCCCTGCTGTAACCTCCCTATTTGTGCTGTGGATCCCTGCAGAATTCCCTCCATCCGGATCCTCCTGGACTTTGTTCCCAGCAGAAAATCCTGCTCAGGCTTCTTGGAATTAAGGGACATTAGTCTAACTCAGAATTGCTGTTTCCTGGGATGTTCTGATGCTGAAAAGATTGTTTGGCTTCTTTTTTTTTTTTTTTCTTTTCCCTGTAATCTGAACAAAATAATGTTTAAAATTTCCTACGAGGACACTGCGTCCCAGATTCTGAGTTTTAGAAGTGCTTTGCTCTGGGATTTCTTGTTTTGAGTTATATCCATTTTAAGTTGTACTGCTTATGCATCCTGTTGATTTGCTAAGTTAAGCCTAGCAGCAGGTCACAGTATGTGTATTATATTTAAAAAAAAAAGATAGTTAGTTACTTTTTTTAATCAACAAGAACAGCAACTGCTTATTATGATTGAAACATCTCATTCCCTAGAACAAGAACTGCCTTGTTTGCAACGTAATGAGAATCTGGCACTGCCGTTGCAACACTCAGCAGTGGCTTAATCTGGAACACTGGGTAACATTTTATTATGGAGTGAAGAGCAGTTAATCAATGATCTGAAAAGGAATAAAATACTTCACTGTTTTTATCATGTTAGGACAAGGTAATAATGATACATGTGGGATAAAGACCTCTTAAGATAAAATTTGGAAGTTATGGAATGGAGCTTCTGAGCTGCCAGAAGCAAGGCTCTTCCAAGGAACTTTGGCAAGAACTTCTATCAATGTTCTTTCAAAAAACAAAGAAAAGGTCTGTTCTTGCAAGAAGTTCTTCCCGAGAAGTTGTTTTGCTGGGGTTTTTCTGCTGTCCTTTCCCAGCAAAGGCCTAAAGATTGCCCTCCTGAGTGCTGTCAGTGGAGAAGTCTTGAATGTTCTCACTTAAACCCAAGTGAAAATCCTGAAAATCCCCTAATTGCACCAGCTGCCCTTCCCTGGCTCTGCACTGCTCGTGGCTCATCATGTCAGGTGTGAGGCAATTCAGGCAATCCTCCTGAGGCAGGAACTGCTCCTGCTGTGCCTTCCTCCTGCCCCTTGCAGGGGACAGCACAGCCTGCTCTCCCTGCTGGACTTCACAGAGCCTCCTCCACCTGCAGGAAATGCCAAATGTCACCATTTTGGACCGTTTCTCTTCTCCAAAGTGAAAAATGCCCAAACATTCAGCACAAGTAAGTTCCAAAAACCCCAGATGGCCTGAGCAGGGAAGGTGGCTTGCATGACTAGTAGGCCACAAAATTCATGGAGCCAGAGTTTCCTTTGCTGTCCTGCTGTACGCTGAAGTGGGATGTCTGGTGGGTGGGCCTTGGCTGCTCCTCTGGAGGAAGGTGTTCCTGTGGCGACCTTGCAGCCTTTGTCACTGCAGACACTGCTGGGAGCCCATGGTTTGGAGAACCAAATTCCAGTGTGGATCCCAGCACAGGTGAAGGATGTATCAGTCTTAAATTAAATTCAGCTATTACACTGTGCAGTTAAAAGAAAATGAACTGATACTGCAAAACCAACTTGTTTGTTATAAACAAATATGTTCAGTTTAGGAGTAGCATCCACAGTGGAGGAGCAGATCTGGGCTATGTAAGAATTTATTTCCTAGGCTAAGATCTGGGTCTAGCTATGTCCAAATTGATTCTTTAAACATGTATGAAAATGTCTTTGCTTATTCTAAAGTGTGTTTCATATGCCACTGTTCCCAGTCTGGGTTTAGACTGAAAGGGGATCTTGGAAAGGCAAAAGCTGGGATCTGGGAGACAGCACAGCTACGCACACGATATTAAAAACTGCAGGGAAATCCCAGCGAAATGCAGGCAGCAGGAAGTTTGCCCACGAGTAGGGAACAGATGTTTCATTAGCAGGGAAGCCTGAGGGCAACAGCCTTGTTAGGAGAAGGATGTTCCCATTGTTCATGGCAGCAGAGAGAGTTCTGTGGATGTTTGTGTTCCGCTGCATTTTAGAACGTGCAGAGTCCAGGTAAGGGCTGTGAGCTTCTGAGTAGGACAGGTCTGACATTTGAGTGTCTAATGGAGACTGTCCTTCTGTCACTGCTGCCTGAGCCAGAGAAGCTCCAGATTGAGAAGGAATGTATGGTGGAGAAGAGTCAGAGCTCCCGTGGCTGTAGGAGGGTTTCAGGGAGATGAAACAGAGCTGCAGGAGGTGCCAGGAACTCTGTGTGGGGTTCACTCCAAAAAATGGGCAGGTGCAGATCAGGGCTGGGAGGAGGAATGAGGGACAGAAAGCCTGGCAGATGAGGGAACACCAAAAGGAACGAATTTGTTTAGCCTACAAAACAAAACCTGGGAAAGAATGGGATGTCTCTCTGTAAACATTTCATTGCCTAGTAAATACTAAGGGAGAAGAAAAGTCCTTTGTAATAAAGATCAATGCTGGCACAAGGACAAAGTGGTACATATTTTCTATTAATAAGCTTAGCCTGGAAATTAGATTTTCAACCACTGGAGTGAGATTCTGAAGCAGTGTCTCAAAGGGAGAAATGGAAACCAAGGGAGCTTTGTGGAACCCGAAGAGCCTGCAGTAGCAAATTTTCTCTCTGACAGAGTCTCCTTTAATTTCATGCATGCAGGTGCCTTAGACACAGCAGTCCAGACAGGAGGGTGACTTGCAGGAGCAGGTGAAGCAGCTGTAATCAGGAATCAATAGCCAAGGTACCAATAAGCTGCAGGAGAGGAGAGTTTCAGTAGCTGAGCTCTGCAGATAACCAGTTTTGACTGTATCTGGTAGTTGTATTCTGTGAGTCCTACATCTGTAGTCTGCAGGGAGAAGGTATTTCCTTTCACTTTTCTTTTTCTGCAGTAATTGAAAAGTGGGATTAGAGACTTCTTATTCTATAGAGACAAAAGTTTTCTCCTCAGTTGTCCAAACAATGCTTGTTCAGCTATGACAAGAATATCTTTGTTCTAAGCTGCCGTAGGATGTTTGCCTTAGCAACACAGAGGCATTTGGAGAAGCTGCCTACATCTCTTCAAATAGAAGAGGGGAATACAACAAATGCTCCTCACTTAAGGAGTTGAAAGCCTTGAGAAATCACAATTAAGGTGACTCTATCTCCTTCTGAGACTTCCCCCAAATTCTTTTGTACTTTCTGTCAATTTAACATAGAGGATAATCTGTATAGGGAATAGTCAACACAAATTTCTGTATTTTTTCCTTCTTTTTTTTCTTCCTCTGCCACTCCATTCTTTCTCTTCTTTCCCTCACATCTTAAATGAAACCAAGAAAGGTGCTTGTATTGTACTGGTTTCATGCCTTTTCTTTGTAATTCTCTTAGTTAATGTAAGAAACTTCTGCCCACTGAGGGGCTATTTTTATTGTATTGGTTCCAGCAAACAGCAGTTACAGAAACAAATCTCATTTGCCTTCTCTTTTTGCTACTGTTCACTCCAAACCAGAGCAGTGGATGTGAAAGAGGACTGGAAGAATTCTGAAAAATTAGCAGAATTCTGAAAACTTGGAGTTTTGCCCTGAGTACACACTCAGTTTTGAAACTTTCAGGGCTTTACAGGTGTTTGAGCTGAGAATAGTGGATCCTCCTGTGTATTTCTGTAAATCATACTGAGAATCCCTCAGCTGTGGATATTCCAGAGTGGCAGTGCCCTCGGAATAATGGAAGATGTTTGGAAAATGTTTTCCATGTCTCTTTATGTTGTGTCACTGCCACATCTCTCTGCTGCCTGTAGGACTGAGCCACAAAATCCTGTTTAGCCTGGTTTACACAACCACAGGGCTGCCCTGCAGACCTGGGAGCTTGTGAAAGCCAACAGTGGGTGTCAGACCCCACCCTCAGCTGGATGGAGAGGCAGCTGTGGAGCAATCCAGGTACTCTTCTCCAGGAAGAGAAGGAAAGGGAATGGTGTTTATGGTTCGTAACCATAACTGGGTTGAAAGAAATTTCAAGGGGTTTTTTTGCCAATTAAGGGGTTCTTTTACCACAGTTGCTGTTTATCTTATCAGAATGACCTGCTCAGCTCCTCCCTCAAGCTGAGTTTTATTCTTTCCACTGGTGCCAGTGTTGAGGGTCATTGCAATGAGGTTCTCCTCGAACCTGTCCAGTTCTGGTTGCATCAGCCTCAGGTGGTCAGTAAGGCAGGGTGGAGTACATGAATGCCCAAAGGTGTGTTCATAAATCCCATTGAAGGAATTCAGAACAGTTTCTTCAGTCAAAAGAGAGTTTGGAGTGTGCTGCACAAGAGATATGGAAAAACACAGCTACTGTTGCCCTGTGATCTGAATGCTCCTACTCATGGTGGTCAAGATTTGTCCATTAAAGGGATAAAATCCCTGTGCTGGATACTGAAAGGCCTTTAATCCTAGAAGTTGTGTCTCCCATTGGTGTCTCAGGACGTTAGTGCAGCTCTGGTGCAAAGGACACCCCATCTCCTGTCCTGTGCTCCCCCCAGCTGTTCCCATCTCCACACTCAGCCTGGCAGCTGGGGCTGTTCTTTGTGCCAGTGCAGTTGGTCACTTGTGCTGAGATGGTTTCTTCCTGCTCTGAAGGAAAGGTGAAGAACTAAAACGAGCTCTGCCATTATCCATAAAGCATTAGGAGCCTGCTGCTACTTCTGCAGTGCAGAGTTCCAACACCCAGTGGACTGGACCTTGCCACTTTCTGCGAAAGACAAGCCAGCCCTGGGGATTTAGAAACACCCTTCCATATGGCAGATGGGGAGTGTGGCAGGAGGGAGCTTGGCCCAACCCTGTGGCTTGGTTCAGATTCAAGTGATGTGAGCCTGTTCTTGAAATGTGTCAGTGAACCAGTGCCACGTCATCAGATTTTGTACCACTTCAATGTAGAAATCTCTGAGGAGGCAAATCTTGGCCATTTTGGATGTGGAGAGTCTCCCATGCTCAGTTCAGCCACTGCTTCCAGTCTCAGTGTGAGGATGCAGCAGATCAAAAGAAGGAGCAGACAGCATTGGAAGATGGATTAATGAAATGAGGAAGAAGGCAGCTGGAAATGGGGATTACTCCCATCTTTCCTTTTCCTGGCTACACCTGGGCTTCTACAGTCTTGGTAATACAGAGCTCAGTGCCCAGCTGGGGTGTGTGGCCCAGCTCCTGAGGAGGAGGTCGATTTTAATGTCCATTTTATGTCTAGGATTATGGATACTGACGCTTCTTTTGTACATGTGACTGCAAGGGATACGAGGCAGCAGTCAGCAGGGTGCAGAAGTGGGGTTTAAGTGTAGCTGAACAATCAGGAAGAACTAGAAGGAAGGGATGTTTGTATGATGCTGCAATCTTTGTTCAAAGCAGTGGTGCCATACCCCAGAGAGGAAATCCCCTCGAGGAAGTGAACTAACATGATGTAATACCCTGAAAAGAACTGTACAAATCAGAAACTACTCCAGCTTCCAGAGCTGTGCCTTTTGTTCTGACTCCTCTGTGCTGCTGCTGACCAGGAGATGAAGTGCTGGGCAGTCCCTGCAGGCATTTACCTTTCATTTCACTGGCTCAGAGTAAGGGCTGTCACAAAGAGACAGGCCTTCATCTGGTAAAAGTTCAGTTCAGCTGCAACTGTCATGGAAGATGACAGTGATATCTCTGTGAGGTGCTTCTAGCCTGTTACTGTGAAGTTGCAGTGCTTTTTGTTTTACCCATTTTCTGAGGGTTTTACGCCTTCGTGGTTCACTTTCACCTGGTAAAACATCTGCAGCACAACCCGTCAGAGTGAACTGCTGCACAGCCTTGATCTGCAACACACCTTTTCCACTTTTGCACACACATTTTCCACCCTCAGTCCCCATACTGCTGGCAGGGGTTAATGGTAGGTGACTCCTGCCAAGTGACTCAGGCCCTGACTCACCTGCCTGGTGCCTGCCCAGCTCCCATAAAATCTCTGCCAAAGGTTTGGAGGATCCCTTGCTCTGATCATGCTCAACACCAGCTGTGGGGGTGTTGTCTCCACACCCTTGGCTAACTTGAAGCTGACAGCTCACATCAAGCTCCTGGGCTTTTCAGAGACTTTACCTCAAGGAGAGAGATCCAAGAGCTGAATTTATGATGTAACACACATTGTCGTAGGTTGTGGAGCATTGGAGAGCTTTGTGCTTTTAAATTATTTTTTTCTTAAGTGACATCAGAAACAATGGCCAGATGATTTGGGGTTTGGTTTATTGGTTTTGGGGTTCTGCCAGCATTTTGTGCTGAGCTTGGCCCATCTTGGGGATGTTGACCTCTGTGTGAAGTATTCAATTAATATTTCTGATGGGGTTAGTGGGGACCTTGTGACCAGTGGCCTTTTCCTGTCTGGGGAGGGCTGTTAAGTGCTCGCCTGTGCTGCAGGTGTCACTCAGCTGCTGGGTGTAAGTCAGGGTTTGTCACCTGCAGAAGGGGTTTCGAGCAGTTTGGGCACAGGTCTAGCTTGCAGAAGTGCTCCTTCACATCTCTCTGGCAGAGTAAAGGTATCTCCAAGCATTAATTTTTCATCTGTTTGATGGGGATGAGGCTGCAGCAGTTTGCAGCTCACTGGTACTCTATTGACTTCATGTTGATTCATTCCAAATATTTGTTCCTCAGCTGCACTGTTTGTTTCTGTGTGAGCAGGGAAAGAAGAAGTGGAGAATTGTGCTTAATATTAATTTTCAGTGGTGCCATTAATTGTAGAGTTCTCTGAAAAGTGAATGTATTCCCTTTCCTAGTGTTCCTTCCCCCATTAACCTAAGCACAGGTGAGAGCTTTGACTTCCCAGGATAACTGTGTCAGCACAGGGCTGTTACTGTTTTGTCTGTCACTTCCAAGTTTAGTGAAAGGAAATAAATCCAGCCTTAGCTGTGCGTCTGAAATATAAGGGATGGTCAGAAGAGAACAAGGAAGTGGGACAGAAGCTCCTTGGTTTCCCTCAAAGATGTTTGCTATTATGCCAAGCATTCTCACTCCTCCAAGTTCCCTCTGCATGGAAGGGAGCCTTACAGAGCACAGAATTTCAGTGCCTGTCTCCTGGATTGGAGGGTCAGGGTGCTGATCTGGGTAAACTTACCCACAAAGAGACCTTTTTACTCTGGGCATCGGCACAGAATTTCCTGATCACTGTCAGCAGTGATTCATTGCTGGAGACCTCAGTGACCTCCAGCACCAGGCATGGCCAGGGAGAGGAAGGGAAGGTGCCTTGTATGTTTGTGGTGAAAGTGGCCCTTCAGCCCTTAGAGAGTGACAGCACTGTGAGTGAGGATGTGGCACGGGTGAGGTGTCACACAGCTACGCTGGCCTCAGGGGGGGCTGCTTGCTAAAGCCAGGCTGTCACCAGAGTCTCTGAGATGAGGGGGCTGCTTTTGAAGGCTTTGGGACAGACTTTTCTCAGAGAAGAGGGGCTAAGTGAGACCCCAGGGACAGGAGCCTTCCTGAGTACCTCATCCCTGAGTTCCACTGTTCCTGTTCGTTTGTAGCCAGAAGAACATTTAGATGTTTTCACAGACGTGAGTATTGCCACAGTTGCCCAGCTGTGGTCTTTCCTCTGCAAGGCATTGATTGTGGGACCCTACACTGCAGCCACTCTGAAAATGAAGCCAGCACTGAGTAGAAGCTGCTGGTTAAGCACTGAGTCATGGAGGGAACATGTGGCAGCAGTTTCTTAGAACTCCTCCTGGCTTAAGTGGTAGCAAAGAGGAATTCTGCCTATGGTTGTAACTGGGCCAGGAGTTCTTAGATTTGTGCTGCTCTGGTGCACAGACAGCAGGAACAGCCACCACAGGTACTGGTGACAGCTGTCATTAGTGCTGGAGTCGAGGACAGAGCTGCAAAGGGGCTGTTTCATACCTCTAGGAAGCTGTGCCTTTAGTGTCATGTGCTTTTCTAAGCCTTGGTGGGCTAACAGCAGCCTGCTGGAGGTGTCTTGTGCAGTTGGTTTTGGCCACCCTGAGGAGGTTGGTCTTTGTCTTTGCACAGGAGGATTTAGTGAAGGTGCCGACAGGGAGCAGTTTGGCCAAATGTTTCATCAGAGAGCGAGAGCAGTAATTTCTTGTTGGGTGGCAGGAGATACCCATGATTCTAGGGGTTAAAAGGAAATGCTGTTGTTCATTGGGTCCTTTTCCATTCTTGTTTTTACCTCTTGCCTTCACCTAGAAGGGTTTTGTGCCAAAAGAGACCCAAGAAGATATTTCTACTCCTTCCACTGATGATCTCTTTCCTTGCCTTTCCTTTTGTGCTTGCCTCAGTCCCCTGAGGCAGTGGGGTCTCAATCCCCAGCCTGTGTCAGGATCAGCACTGTGCAGAATTCAAGCTCTTACTCTGTCCCTCTCTGCAATTTTCCAGCCGTAATATTTGAATTCCCTTCTTTCACACCCCTTTTTGGAACACACTCCTAAGGTGTAACTCGAAGTCCAGCGGCAGTGAGAGCAGTGGGAGGATGCTGTGCATCCAAGGAGAGCAGCAGTGTCCTCACGTGGTGCTGCACGTGTCAGTCCCTGGTGCCACATGGATTCGGGGACACTGGGAGCCCAGAGAGTGCATCCTGAGAAGAGAAACGTGTGCTGGTTGGTTACACAAACCAGCAGGTGCAGCTTCTCAGAGTGGAAGGATTGATGTGCTGTGAGGGCTTCCAAGAAACCATCAAGGAGTGTTTTAACAGACCCAGCACATGTGGGAGCAAGGGATTTCAGAGCTGGGTTGGAAGCTGGTAGTAGCTGTGTGGCTGTGACCTTGTTAAAGGTAAACCTAAGTAAAAAGAAGACTCCCAGCTAATACCATAACATATGACTTAAGCGAAGTTAAAAGACTTCTTCAGTTAATCTTGGCAAGCGTTGTAGAAGAAAACAATATTAGAATTAGGTATTCTTTAAGAACAATACTAAAAAGTGTGATTTGCCTTCAGGAAGAGTTATCTCACAAAAGCTGATCATTGTTCAGTGGTGAAGACAGCAATAGGAACAAAAAAAGTGAAAGCAATGTGGAAGGGGAGGGTGAGCTGAGCACAGTTAATATAAATTAGAAATGAAGTGCAGAAAACTAGAAATGAAAAGGAAAATGTGAAATTATCCTTGGCTGCTATCTTCAAGGGCGCTAAAGAATTTAAACATTCTGCTTGAAACAGAAAAAGGAATTGTATAAGGGCTCTTTGAAATGGAAATGCTGCAATTGTTAATGAGGATGAAAATAAGTAGAAGCATTTAGTAAGTATTTCTGATCTGTGTTTGGATGACAGCAGAATAATACACTAGACTCACAGGAGGACAATGAATTAATTTCTCAATTATTAGGCACCAGGAAAAGAAAAGTATTATACTAACTAGTAATAAGCATTTTAGAAAGTACATGTTCAGATAACGTGCAGGCACCAGCCCCAGCAGAGGGGCTGAGAGGATAGGTGGAGTGCATGTGGCAGTTCCTAAGAGTGGGGAAATCCGGGATGCTGGAGTTTTACTGTGCTAAAAGGAAAACTGGATTAGTCAATCATGTGGGGAGTTCAGAATGAAGGACTCCTTCCCTGCCTCCCTCTTTCTCTGTGGGCTTAGAGAGAAGTCCTGAGGGAGATGATCCCTTTGTGTAGTTGCTGGATTTACAGCCTATCACGACTCTCATGGGACAGAATGAGAAGTCAGCTTCTTTAGGAAGAGGTTGTTTGGAGTCATGGAATCAAATAAATAGATTTTTAAAAGGCTCTGCATCAAGAAAAGCCCCAAAGTGCTGCTGACTTGAGAGAGAAGTGAGCTGCCTGAGGTTCCAGGCCACCGTCCCCCAAAGCAGTGGGGGTTTTGGATTCACTGCTAGTGGGGGTGCTCCCATGCTGTTTCGTCCTGGATATTCTGTCCACCAGCGAGTGAAGCTCCTGCTTACGTAGGAATTCATCTCCTGTGGGAATGTTCTGGATGATGATGCAGATGCTGGAAACAGTAATTCCTAAGTGAATGTATGAGGAAGGGGACATGGTGTCTGTTGAGCTTGGAGCCCCCCTCTGAAGAAAAGGTCTGCATGCAGGTGAGCTGTCGGGGCTGCCATGGACTGTCCAGCTGCAGGGTTTGGATGCTCTGTGGAGCAGCCTGTGAGCTGAGGGAGTTTCCCCACCTTTGTACCTGCTCCAGGACAGGGTTTCCAAGATGAGCTGCAGGAAGATTCTGTGTGCTGGCTGTGTCTCCCAGGGGGCTTCCCAGCTGTGGGCTGGGTGAGATCTGGCAGCTCAGACTGCTCCTGCATAACACCGGAGTGTAAAAGGGCGAAATGCTGCCCGAGGAAGTGTCGAAGATGCAAGACAGACATGCCTGGGTGCTGCTCCCAAGCCAAGGCCGTTGAGCTCCTCGCTGCAAAAGGGTGGAGCAGGAGAGGGAAAACTCATCAAAGGAACAGTCCTCGCCCAAGGCTGAGGGTGAAGCATTCCACTGTTCACAATAATTGTGATAAATTATATTCGTGAATGATGCATGTGAATAATGATAAAAGATATTTATTGTATTTTTAATTTATAAGTATATGCACAGTTCCCCGCTTCCCCATCAGTTTTGTCTTGCAGCTTCTCCTACGCCTCTGCTTGGATGAGTTCACCACAGTGGCAGAGGTGGTAATTCCATTTTATGTTCTTAATGCTGCCTTGCTAGGAAGGTAATTTGGTTTTTCTTAAAACGCTGGAGTGCTTTTCCCTGAATTGTTATTTAACGTGTATTTTTCAGATGTACTGACATCTCCAGTGAGTGTTTCATAATTTAAGGGTAAATTATTTTTTCTCAGTCTTCTAGGAAATGCCAGTACCTGTGAATATCACAGAAAGAGGCCTTTGTGTGCTCATTTAGCTCTGAGATAGGGGCATTCAGTTTCTGTACTCTTGCACTTTGCACCTGGTATTATTCATCTCCGCTCATTACAAATGAGCTTCTCAACCTAATCTTTTGTTCATATTATCAGGCTGGTATCTGTAATGCTGATGTAAAAGAAATATTAATTATTGGATGAGTGGTAGGAGCTAGAAATGGAATTACAAATGGAATTCTTAGTATTTATGGAAGCTTCATTATGCTGTGATGTTCTGTAGACCTGCCCTGGAAAAGATCTGCACCACATAAGGAATGTTTTTCCTGGTACAGCTTTACATAATTCTCAGTATCTGGAGCTTTCAGTAGGTGATTTTTAGATGCAGTTTTAGAGCCCAGAGCTGCTTTTTCTGTGCAGGGTGAGGGAGGGGAGTGAGCTTGGGGGCCCTGCATGTCCTTATCTTCTGGGGGTAGGAAAGCAGTAAATGAAACCAGTTCAAGGAAACTCTCACTCCCTCTACATTATCTGTCTGATCTAGCAGAGATCCCATGTTATGCAGAAAAAAAAATTCCAGGAATCAGTAGCTTCTGCATCTGGGAAGTAACTTCAGTCCTAAAACTCCTTTGGCACAGGCTCCTTTGGAGGATGTTTTTAGGGGCATACTGGGGGCGTGACAGGCTATTCCTTCTGTTTGCAGGACAGTTGCAGGCTGGGAGAAGAAGAGATGAGGGGGGAGGTACAACTGACCTCTCAAGGGTATTGCCAAAGCTGCAAAATACAGCTCGGAAATACATTTGAAAATACCTCCTTAGGTGCTAGCTCTGCATCAGTCTTTGCATGTCCTAACTGGCACTGTGAGGCTTGGGGTGCTGATATTGCAGAAATCCATAAAAACAAAGCTCCAGATGTCAGCCACAAGCTTTGCAGTTTCTGAAGCATTTCAGCACTTCTTAAATGTCTGTGTTTCTGATTACAGAAGATTTTCTGTCTTATTCTTTTAGCAGTTGTTAGGTTAGAATGTGAAGGGGATATTTTTCATAATAATCACATGAAAACTGGTGATAGAAAAGAATCCTTTTAAAATGTAATTCTATTTAGCACTCCCTCAGTAAAAATTATTTTGTTCAGAAGAAAAGGCCCGAAAATGACGTCTTCCAGTTTATCTTCTAAGACCTGTTATTAGTGAATCTGAACGAGTGCTGTGCTGCAGGCTCCTGCCATTTTTCCAGCTGCAGTGGGGCTGCTGCCTGGTTTGTGTATTTTGCAGTTTGCACACTGGGTTTCTCTTTCAGTCACTTTTTCTTTACCTGTTGCTGTTCACAAACTGACAGGACTAAACAGATGATCATTGCTGCAGAGGTACCTGTTATTGCACAGGTACCTTGGAGCTGTTGTTTCCTTTGTCCATTATAGATGGGAGCTCCAAGGACGTTCTTATTGTTCAGAGACTCGCAGAGCACGATTTGTATCTGCTCACTAATTCCCTGTACGTGGGCTGTGCATTCTCAAGTGGCTCACGCTGTGTGACCCTGGCCCGGGTCACTGTAAAGCCACATTTAATTTAAACAAGGGTACATTCAACTGGCCAGAGTGTGTGTTTGGAGTTTTAAACTCATGGTGGTTTCCTCCTGCCTCCATGGGGCTGATTACCACATTCCTTTCTTTTAATTTCAGCCCTCTGCAGTTCTAGGAAAAGGTCCTTGATTAAGTACCGAGAAACCAGTCTATTTGTGGGTCTAATTTTATTGCTTCAATTACATTACTGTATGCTAAATATAGGAAGGCACCAAGCAAATCCCAGATCCAGGGCAGAACAGGGTGTTCAAGAGCACTGCTCAAGTTTAAATGGCATGATTTGGGCCTCTGTTTAATTCTAGCTAATGAACCAATTTCTCACAGAACATAAACGAGCACATCTACATTGATTTATAGGCAAGGAGCTGGGTCATCAGTTTGGCACAGCTAAAAATGAGCCCAGTGCCCAATTCTCTGCTTCCTGCTCCTAATTGAAGGGAGCAGAGATAAATGGTGTGTCATGTTGTGGAGTTCAGAAGTCCTGGAGGGACAGCAGGGTGCTTCAATCTCTAAGCTGGTGCTTGAGAACCTGAAAATCAGAGAGAGGAAAATGTTCAACAGCCTGTAACCTGCTCTCGAGATTTGCTGCTCACTCTCCTTTGCTTTCTGTGCCATTTCCTGGGTGGGTTTTTAATACCCCTCAAATCCATGTCAGACAGCAATGAAGGCTGCTTGTCTCCCAGCCCTGGGCGTGTGGCCTTGGCACGGCAGGGACCTCCAGCATCCCATGCAACCAGGCAGATCTGAGCTTTCCTTCCATCCAGCAGCTGAAAGAAACCCCCAACAGACCCAAAAGCAGAGCGTGGAGCGCTTGCAGTAGGTGGGAGACTGATTGCCCTGGGGACAGAGCCTTATCTGTGAGCTGAGCAGCTCCTGTATCTGGGGGAGCAGCTCCTGGGCAGCCCCTGGTGGGCAGCGGGCCAGGCCCCGTCCCGGGATGGCAGTGCCACTCGGGGACACTGTGGGGACACTCATTGCCACCCCCGTGCACACCTGGCACAGGATTTCTTGTGTTTTCCAGCGGGTCAGGCTTGAATTTTATAAAAGCTGTGTGGATCCTCACCCAGCTGTGCCACCGACTGCCAGCTTTGCAGCAGGATTTCCCCCTCTGCTCATAACTCTGTGCTGCTGCCTTGTATTTCTAGGGTGCTCTGAAACAAAGTAATTCTGGTTCCTGTTTTCCTTTTTTCTGTGCCTCAAGGCTATTTTCACATTCCTCAGAGCTGGTGACTGCTCCATTTCCCCGAGTCTCGTTCAGAGTGCTGTACCTACAAGCCAGATACTTGTCATCTCTAAAAGATGTTTGTTTCCACAGAAGAATAGCAGTGAGGTTACTGTCTGTTCCCTTCACAGTCAGCCAGGCTGGGACAAGTCCAAATATCCAATCATCCCTTGGAATTCATAATGCTTGAAGATAAAGCAGCCAAAAATAGCTGAGCATCCATGAGCTGGATGGCTCTATAACTTTCTGTGTTTATCTAACACAGGAAAATGTTAAGAAGCACAGTAGGTCATGCACTAAACTGAGAAGATCATGGGGCATGTGGGAGGTCATGGAGATGAGCTTATTGGTTATTTACTTGATTAACTTAACCTCTCTCTGCTTGAGAATTGTCTTCTTGAATTGCTCTTATGTTTGCTTGATGATAAAAGGATAACCAATCCAGCTGTACTGTGAGGCATTAAGAGATGCTGAAAAGAATCTTTCACGGAGAGGAGGGGGGAGAGAGGAGAATTTGCTCAGCTCTGCCAGATCCTTATTTTTTCCTGCCTTCCAAGAACAGGCGATGTTCCATCCCCTGCCGCCCCCTCAGCTGGTGCTGGGAAGAGCAGCTGAGTTTAGCTCACTGTTCCTGGAAATCACTGAGACAACGAGCATCAAGAAACCAGCATTTTCTGCAGCACTGCTTCGATGGAAAAGATGAGCTGATCTTGATCCTGTTTGTTCACTAGCCAGGATTAACCCTCTCAGCACTAAGGCTACAAAATGTTCCCTCTGGGAATGGGGCTGTGTGTCTGGAAGCTGCTCTGAAATGCAGTGGCACAGCGCCAGAAGATGCATCCCTGGTGTAACTCAGGCTGTCCAGGTTCATGCTGGGACCCCTTTCATTGGTTTTTTTGCCCGTCAGAGTTGGAGCAGAGCAGTTGTTCAGCCAGGCTGTTCCAGTGGCCATGTCCTCCTCTGTGCTCAGTGAGGGAAGTGCCTTTTGCAGAGCAGAGAACCCAGCCACAGACTTCCCCAGAACTGCCCTAGTTAAGAAAAACCTTGAGAAGGCAATTCCAGCTTGGTGCTCTGCACTGATGCACAGAATGTTTGATTTTGTGCTTTTAGAGCCATATAACAACCATGTCATCGGGTAAATTCCAGTCGGTTAAATGAAATTACTTTTATGAGGGTACAGATAGGGAGGAGGAGTTTATAGTTTATAATCCTATAATTTGGATTCTGTTTTTTGTTGCATGATGGGTTCTCCAGTGCCTCAATTTCCCTGGGTAGTGTAGGATATGCTGATACTGTGGTGCAGCTGGGCATCCTGAGAGTGTATTAGTGCCTCTGGGGTCGCCAGGCAGAGAGATCTCCAGAAACACACTCTGTTACCAGACCACTGGAAAGCACTGCTTCATTCGCTTCTTTACTTAGACTGATTCAAAGCTTGTTATTCCCCAGCTGTGAATGTCACAGCCATAGCCCCGGTGCCAAATTTAGCTGAGTCTGATGAGATCAGGAAACAGCTTAAAGTGACCAGAACAGGCAGATGTAGGCATGTCTAGTGTTATTTCTAATTTGGATTCTGATAGAAGTAGCCCAAAGGTTTTTCTCTTTCAATGTTTTTTGCTTTCCTTATTTAAGGGATTAAAAAAACCCAGTTTCTTTCCCTATGCTTAAAACTGGCTTAGACTTCTCAACTGACACAGGTCATCACCGATACTTTACTTTCTCAGTGGAGCTCTGATGAGAGCTGGCCCCCGATTTCAGCTCCTGTTTGCAGTAACCTGGGAAAGAAAACAAACTTCTCATGAGTGCCAGCATGGGCATCTGGCACAGGGCATCCAAAGGAGAGGTGTTGGGATAACCTCGGGTGTCAAAACCACCATTACTGCATGTAATGAGACAACTTCTTGAGATGACTTCTGTGCCTAAAGGTTTTTCTCTTTCAATGTTTTTTTTTTTCTTCTGTCAAGGAGAAAAGTGATTTTATTTTTTTTCTGTCAAGGAGGGTGAAGGGAGAAGGGCTTGGAGCACTCGGATCCTGCAAGACTCTGCTTTGCCCCATCCTGTCTCTAAAGAGATTTCACTGCTACTCAGTTGAATTTCAGGCTTCAGAGCCAGCACCCCACAGTGCTGTGAGGCAGGGAAGAGGCAGCGGGCTGTGATCCCTGTGCGAGCCCACCTGCAGCCTGCTGCCCTGGCTGCTGTGCTTTGGAGGAGCAGCTTTCTCCTGGAGTGTGTTCCAGGGAAGCAAGGGCACAGTGCTGGGGCTGTGGGTGTGCAGAGGGGCTGGAGGTGCTGGCACTGGCAGCTCCCTGAGTGCAGAGCTCAGCCCTTCTGTTGCGTGTGGTCTTATTTTGGTTTGTGCTCATTCTTCTTACAGCGTGGGAAGTTGCCAGAGCAGCAAAGCTCATGCTGCTGATCAGCCTGTAAGGGTTTCTTTGTTTGACTGCCTCAGTTCTTGGAATTGATCTAGGCCAGGCAGCATCTTGAAAAACACTAACTAGAAAAATAGCTTCCACCTGATATTTTCCTTTTAGTACAGATTCAAAGGGAGAAACAGAGCTGCTGCAAAAGACTGCAGGCATCCTGCGTGGTGAAGAGGTGTCAGCAGCTGAGTCAGGCCCACAAAACATCATTTAAACAGAAATCTGTGTGTATCTGCTTGTCTGGACACAGCTCCATCCCTGTGCTGTGCTCACAAGGTGGGTGGGAGTTTGCAGGGTGCAATATCCCTAACACACACTTGCCAGGCATGATACTGATGGGTTTGATCCTTGCACTGTGGCCTTGCAGATACCACCCACAAGAATAAAATACAGTCATCCTATTTCTGGGTAAGCAGTGAAATAAGGAATAAGCCCATGATAACACTCACAAGTTCTCAACAAATTTGTTTTCCAGCAGCCTGGAATTTTCATGGGGGAATAATGAGAATTTTCTTTGATTTACATTTTATGATAAAAAAAAAGTCCCTCCTCTGTAGCCAAGTTTCAGGGTCAGTTGCTCCCCTGCACACAGGTCCTACTCGTAGTTCTTCCCAGGCTTGCTAGCCCTGGGATGTTTGGTCATACGAGCTGTGACAATTGTCCTAGAAATACGAGGCTTGAAACCTAAAGTGCTCGTTATTATTTCCATTACCAACCCGTTCAGCAGTTTGCAATCTGGGATGCATCTAGTGTTACAGGAAGCCATCTCCCAGGAAGCTTGTATGTGATACCAGTGAGGCAAATTAAGGGGGAAAAGGGGCCTGGAAGCCCAGGGTGCACAAGTGGTTTGTCTCAGGATGGCTCACAGGTCCGGGCAGAAAGGGAAATAAGCTCCAGTCTGTGGACTCTCAACTCTTCTGAGTCTTAGCCAGCAGCTTTGCTGCCCCTCACATTGGGGTGAAAGTCCCTGAAATGGATGGTTTGATCACTGTTGGCTCCTGCTTCCTTCTCTCTTCGTTCATATTCAGTAGCTTGTTTGCCAAACAATTTTGTAGGGTCGGAGGGTTGGAGTTTGAGAGTTCAGCTGCCATCAAGCTCCCAAAGGTGCCTGGGAGCTTTACTTGTACAGCAGAAAGTTCCAGAAGCCTGCTGGTGTCCTAGAGCCTTTGCTGCTTTAGTGGCACAGCTTGGGAGTGCTGGCACTGCTTGTGCCAGGAGGAAAGAGGGAATCCTGTGTGGCTGGAAAAGGATGATGGTTTGTAGCTTGTTGCATCCCCTGGCTTTAAGGCTTTATTTGTTTTTCAGGAATGGCACTTAGAGGTGAGCAGAGACCCAGAAACACACTGAGGGAAAGAGCCTTTGTCCCTTCTCAGTTTTCAGTACACACCAGAGGCTTCTTTCCCTTACTGTGAGCTATCTTTCCTCTCTCCATTCCAGGGGCATTTTGTTATCGCTGCACTTCCCTCATCACTCCTAAGGGACTCTCCCTGTGATCTTATCTCCATCCTCCGTGCCTTTCTCTTCTCCTTTGCTTGTCCTGACACTCTTGGCTTCTTTCCTCCAGTATCTTGTGCTCCTGACTGTCCCCTCCCCAGTCCTGAGCAGCACAAACTGCCTCCTCCCTTCTTGTGGCCACCACATTCATCCTTTCTTAAATACTCTCTTTCTTATCCTTCCCTCTACTTCCTAGCTGGTTCCTCTGTGGCTGTCAAGTACTCTTGTCCCCACATCATGTGTTGAAGAAGAACAAACAGGCCAAACAAGGTTTGCCAGGCCTTTGCTGTGCTCTTGATAAATTCGGTGTTTCTGTTGCTCCTGGTTCTTCCGAGAGCGCAGGCAGGGAGCCCAGCACCCCCTCCCACACGATGAGCTCACAGGGAGCTGTCACAGTTTATTCTAAGAAATCAGCTAATGTACAGTACTCGGCAGAAGCACCCCTCCCCTGGGAGGATCAGCAGAATTAGGATGTGCAGCAAGTTATCTTGGGGATTACACAATCTTATCACCTCCTCCAGGGCACCAGGGAGAGGCGAGCTGGGCTCGGAGCACTCTGAGTCACACTTCCCCTGAAACATGGTACAGGTTTCCTGACTCACTTCCTCCCAGGACTGCTGTTTCCTTAGGTCTTTTCACCAGCATCACAAGAAAAAAAAAGAAAAGTGACAGAGAAAGGGAAGTCAAGGCAGCCATGGCCTCTGAGTGCCTGCCCCGTGCTCCTCGTCTGTTCTGAGCTAGGGTGGGAAGGCAGTTCTGCTCAGCAGGCAGTGTATGCCACTCACTGCTCAGGAGCTGGTAAGGGTTTTGTTTGGCTCCCCGAGACAGCTGGGATGTAGCTGAGCACTTTCAGTTACATGGCTGGTTTCTGTTATTTAATTTGGAAACATCCCATCATGTACCTACAGATTAAATGGGCCGGTGATCATCCTGCTGTGGCTGGCAGTTTGTTCTTGCATCATATTGAGTCTGGAATGGAGAGAAGGGGTAGGAGCTGGGAGTGGGCAGAGGTTCTGTGGCACACGTGCTGCCTGGGAGCCTGCTGATTACTAAAACCTGATATTCTAAACAGTGATGGTGAGCTTGCCTTGCTGCTGGTTCTTAGTATAGGCTGGTGCCAGCTCTCAGTCTCCAGCATCAGGGGATTCTCTCTGTATAGTTGCTGTTTTTCTTCAAACCTCTGGATTTATAAGTCTCTCTTGTCATGGGGTAGTCTAGGATATGGTTTCTTTTTGTTTTCTTTATTTTTTGAGCATATTCTCAGCCCTTATAGTGACAGGGAGAGCTTGAAAAATACAGCTCTGTGAGGCTCATCTGACTGAAGGCCAGTAACCAGTCCCATGCAGCTGTTCCACCCTGACACCCCAACAATGAGCATTTGTTCTCTTGTGTTCTTGAGAGCTGACTCCTGCACTGAAAGCACTTGGAATAAACCTTGTGCACTTGCTCACCTACTTCAGTGGAGTGGGAGGGGATTGCTGAGTTACTGAAATAGCTGCCTCTTCAGTACCTGGAAATGTTCTCTCTCTGCATCACAGCCTAGTTCTGGAGTGCACTTTGTGACATGAATAAGTTCAGGTTGGCAGTCATCTGCAGGGCTCAGTGTTGTCAAGCCTTTATAAGAGAGAAAGGATCCATATGAGCTCTAAGAAGTCCTGCTTATCTCCGCTGTGACCTGCCTGGCAGTGTGGGTTTCCAGGACACGCTGGTAGAAAGTCAGAGCCTGGTTTGGTGTAGCACTGCCCTGCAGAGCTCTGGGTCAGGCTGTAGCTGCTGCTGGATTTGAGACACCTGCCCCCAATGCCACCTGGCTGCCAGCAGTAGGAAATCACCCTGCTGACCTCCAGCTGGTGTCTCCCTGCTGGTAGAGGGCAAGTGGAAATGAGCAGGCCTTCTGTGTCAGATGACTTCTCTGAAAACACTGGAAGGAGCTGAAAAGAGAATAAATGTGTTTATTTGTGTGCTTGTAGCTTGGCAGGGGAGGGAAGTGGGACTGTGTGAGGCCTCCCTCCTCCTACCCAGGATGTGTCTTTTTGAATGAAGATTTACTCACACTAGTCAGTGAATAGCTTCCAGTCCCAGGGAACTGGATGTGGGTTATTTCTTTGGGAAGTCTGGCTTTCTGTGCAGGTGAGAAGGAGAACATGCACAATCAGGCTCTATTGAAACACCAGGAATTTGCATTCTGCCTCCCAAAACAACACCCTACAAGGGATTGATTAAACGCAAGGGATTAAACACTGGGTTGAGCAGAGAATTTTCTGTTGCTCTGACAGCAGAGATCACAGAAAGTTTGTTTTGGTTTTTAGTTGGTTTTGTTTGGTTTTGTTTTGGTTTTGTGTTCATTAGCAGAACAAATGCTGCTCATCTTGTTAGCTACTAATAGCCCAGGAATGCTGCATCCCAGCAGTGCTGGCCCTGTGCCTGAGGCAGAGATAATAGTCATGTTTTTCACTCAGTCACAGGTGTACATAGCCAGCAACAGCACTCCTGCAAGAATCACAAAGTACCAGCTCGAGTGTCCTACAGGATTGAGACATACCAGAGGTTTCCCAGCTTTCAGAAGGGGAAACAAGGAGAGCCCGGAGCAGATCTGGGCCTGGAGAACAGGAGTGAGAGCTTTGGCCTCTCCTTTAGGTGGAGGGAGATGGTCTAAGAGATGCTCAGTGGCAGGGGAATAGAGAAGCTGTGTTATGGAATGTCCCAGCCAATATCAGGGTCATTACTGTTGAAAGGAGGGATTACAGACATGATCAGACCTTAACTGTGAGCATATGAGGTGACTGGCATCTCCTCTTGGAAATCTGTAGCACGTGTTTACTGTGCCCATTTCTGTCTGCATTACATGGCTGCTCCTTTTGTTGGTTGTTTGGTTTTGTTTTGTTGTTGTTTTTGTCTCCTGTTTACTGACCTTTGGAAAAATAAAAAAGAAGCTGTATGTTCTAATAGAGTGTCAAATTTACATTAGGAAAGGTGTCATCCTACAGTAACTTCTATAGGTGTATCTTAAAGGGCTTCTAGCAGGGAAAGCCTGACCTAACACAGCGAGTTCTACTGCAGGTCCCTCTTCCCCTGTGCTCCCACTGGGTACCTTGTGTTTGGGGGCAGGGGGTCAGGTGGATGGAAAGGACAAGGAATCGTTTGTGTGTGTCCAGGTCACCCTGCAGGAGAGTGGAGGAGAGGCTGCTCTTCTGACTTTGGAAAACAACCAATCTGCCTCTAGCTGCGCTAGGTTTGGAGAGGTGGAAGGATTATGTGATAGAACCTGCTCTCATTCTTTATTGCCCCTCTGACATCCCTGAGCACTCTCTGGAACACTGGGAGTTTATCCCCCATGTCTGTAAGGATTGTCTCCTGATAGATCTGATAGCTAAGGAAGTTCTTTTACAGCCTTGTCTTATGGTAAGAGTCCTTGCTTGGCAGCACTTGTAAATAATGCAAGATAAAACCACAGCTGATAAAACCCAGGGCACAAATCGAACGAAAGGTTAGCGAAAGGGCGGCTCAGACGTAAAACAAATTAGACGTGCTGATTTTTTTTTTTTCCTCCCCCACTGGAGTGGTTGACATCAATAATGTGGGGAGGGGACTTTCCTTGGAGGTTTGTGTTGAGTCTGCAGACCTGGTCAGAGCAGAGCTCTGTGCCTATCTGCTCCGGTGCCTTGATGTGCTAAACCTGCACAAGGGGAAAGTCTGTGCAGCAAACAAAAGGCAGCTTTGACGTCAAGAGCTGGGACTGTTGCCCTGACACTGGGAGGTGGAGCCCAGAAAAGAATCTGCAGCTAATGGGCTCTGGACTGGAGTGCGCTTTGGCAGAGGGACAGCTACTATCCCTTCTTTCCAGGAATAATATTGTTTATTTCTATCTCACTCTCTGGCTAGAGTTGTCCTTCTCAGGTTTCACTTCACCTGTCTCTTCCACAAAGTCATCAGAGCCCAGGAAAAATTGAATCTGCAGACTCCCTGTTCTCCAAACCCTCTCCCTGAAGAGGGATACGTCAATACTGCATATTTATCTTATTTCTTTGCTTTGCTGAGTTCATGACTGCTAATATCTCTTACCGGAGCTTTTGCTGGTACAATTCAATAAACACCTGCACAGGCAGCTTGCTCTATTTGTGTGTGGCTGCACCCATGTGCAAATGCTCAAGCAAGTACCATTCCTGCCTACTGAGGAGAAGTGGTGGCCGTGGCTGTGTGTGTGTGTGCAGGATTCACCGTGTGACAGCAGTGGCTCTGTGTGTGTCTGTGTGTGCAGGATTCACCGTGTGACAGCAGTGGCTCTGTGTGTGTGTGTGCAGGATTCACCATGTGACAGCAGGGGCTCTGTGTCTGTCTGTGTGTCTGTCTGTGTGTGCAGGATTCACCGTGTGACAGCAGTGGCTCTGTGTCTGTCTGTGTGTGCAGGATTCACCGTGTCACAGCAGCAATGTTTCTGCTTTGCACAAGTGGCCCTGTGCTGGGGACAGAAGCTTTGTTCTGGGAAGTTCCAAAATGTCGCAACACAGTGGGGTGACAACCTGAAGTTCTGTGGATGTGTTACAGGGGTTTGATTTGGTCTGGAATTATTTTTAAAAGGCTCTATTTTTGCATCAGTTTCAGGTTGCCAGCCTTTCCTCGGCAGACTGTACAAACTGTTGGGTCATAGATCAAACCTACAGTAAACTGTTCCATACTTTCTGTTCTGTTCATCTTTCCCTGCAGCTCAGGTCAGTGTGTTTGCCCCCTGTGCTCTTGGGGACATGGTGCCTTTGAAAGTTTAGGAGCTGAATCCCAGCCTCTGGACAGGATGGCAAAGGCATCCTGGAATTAATACACTCCCAGGTGTAGCTGTGTTTGGCTGCATCCAGGGGGAGATGAAAGGGAGTTTTATGACCGGCTTTGGAAAACTCCACTCAATGAATTGAATCAAGTTTGGCAGAGTCCTGTGAGTTGTAATCCCTGATCCCTTGTTCTTTAGGTTGGCTGCACGGAGCAACCTGTAAATAAGCTTTCTCTCTGCTGCACAAGGCAGTACTGCTACCCAGACTATGGAATTAGAGACATTTTCACCAGCTCTTGTTTACCCCTTCCAAGATTTAAGCTCACGAAAATGCATTGCCCCTCTTTTTATGTACACATATCGTATGGATGAGAAGTATTGAAAATAAGGCTATGAGATATTAATGGCATAAGAGTTTAAAGGTCTGTCTGGTTTTGAGATTTTTTTAAAATTAAAGTCACTGCTTTAGAAGACATGAGTTCATTTTTTCCATTCAGCATTAGTTACTCAGGATTGTCCCTGGTGAGATGTGACTTGCTTTGCTGTGTTGGCGGCCATTTACTTCCTCCTCCCACCTCAAATTCAGGCATGGAGATTGTCTGTGTCAAAAAAATAAAACAAAACTAAACTCTAACAGCTTAAACCAAATTTTCAGCAGCTCCTCAAGTAGGAACATTTAACAGAGGTTGTTTTTTCCTTCCAATTCCTAGCACAAGCCTATTGAGGATCTGCAAGTTTTCAAGCTTGGGTCAGAGCTGTCTCCGCTTCTCTCTGTACTTCCCTAATCTGAATTCCTCACTCTGTGTGTTGTGAGAGTTTCTTTGTGTGTCATTCTACACAGAAGCCGGATCCCAAGAAACAGTAAAAAGTTTCTTTTTTAAACAGTGTTTCCTCTTCCAATCTCTCGCCCAACTGTCTGATTGGGTGGTTGGCAGATGACGGATTCTGCTCTTCCCTGGTTTCCTGGAAGAGCCTGCCTGCTGGCTGAAGGGACAGAAGGAGGATGGGAGGGAATGTCTTGCAAAAAAGGTGGTGATGGATGAGTGTTAATGGAGAAGAAAGAGTTCTTGGACCTGATTTGATTTCTCCAGCCTTCCTAGGAAAGGGAGGAGAACGAATGCCTCTCTCCCACGCTGCACTGATGATCCAGCTGCCTCCCACCCTTCCGTGTAGCACTAGCTCCATGCTTCTGTGTTGAGCAACAGAGAAGATGCTCCAGTCTGCACCTAAAGCATTTTAACACTTATGCTGTGATTTCTCATTCCGTTCTCCGCTGGATTTAATCCCAGCCTGTGTCTTAGAGCCCTTGCTGTCTCTGTGAGCTGCCCTGTGAGAAGAGGTGTTTCTCTGGGTGCCGCCCAGATGTTTCAGCAGGGGAGGAAGGAAAGGTGCAGCGCTTGGACACACAGGAGAGGACTGGAAAGATGAGCACCGAGTGCTCCTGATAAACTGATTGGCAGTGAAGTAATTAGCACTGGCACACGGCCATCGCTGAGCATTGATGCAATTTGTTTGGATCAGGCTTTCAAGGTTTTTGCCCAAGTCTTAGTTCCAGCAACCCCAGCAGGGAGCTGTGGTTCGTCACAGGAGAGGGGTTGTGGACTGGTGGGATAAATCTCATGGCTGCTCAGCTGGGATAGGTGTAGCTGGGAGATGAAGAGATTAATCTGATGGATTTTGATGGAGAACTTCTGAGTATCGATAAAGTCAAATCCTGGCAATCCAAACCCTGTTTGGAAACCAGCTCTGTGGGGAATGACTCTGCATTTTATGCTCTCTGGACAGAAAGACCTGCTGGGGATGTGTATAGAATTAAAGTCTTGTGAGGCGAGCCTGGGTCACCAGTGGTTTGCTGCAAAAATTCAGCAGTTACCTGCCTGCTGGCTGAAGGAATTCTCTAAGAAATGGGCTATAGCTGTTTGGAAAGACTTAGAGTTGGTGTCCTGCTTAAACTCCGAGAACCCAAAAGGACTAAAAGGACTGTGGAGAACAGCTCTTCTCTCCTAGATGCTTCTTTTGTTATACTCCCATCCCATGGGACCTAGGGTATGAGGCAGGTGACTGATGTTGTAGCAGTGATGAGCAACTTTAATCACCATTTTGAGGGGTAAATATTATTTATAGTTGTGTCTTGATGGCTTGAGAAAGAGTACATCCAGAATGCAGAAGTAAAGAAGGAACGTCTTGTTCAGCTGATTTAGTTATTTTCTGAGAAAAGGTGGAAGCTCTGAGGTCCTGTCAAAGGCAAGACAAAGCAGCAGTGAAAAGTTGTGGAGAAAGAACTAAGGACAATGATTTATCAGGCTTGAGTATGCTGTGAGTGTGTGTGCAAATTGACAATGATGGTACACACTGTATTGAGAAGTTAATATGTAAAGGCAGGGTTATGTACTCAATTTGTGCAGTTTTACATTGCTTAAAGGGTGGAATTGCATAAGGGATTGTTTTTCTGGGATTCAAAATTTCACTGTTTTGGCTAGCAGAGTTGGAGTGAAGAATAAGGAAAAAAATGGCTGGGGTTTTAAACAGAAAGAAAAAAAGGTGATGGTTTATTTTTTTAAATGTTTTCTCTATCTTTCTTCTCCCATATCAGTAAAATCACCTCACGTGCTCTGCCTGAGAGTTAAATTTGCTGTATTGCCTGTACCTTAATAGCAGTTTGAGTTACAGCAGCTGTAACTAAAATAGATTGAAGACATTTTCTATGTCACAGCCTATTGTGTTTTTCCCCATATACCATACGTTAATACCTAATAGGTAGATTTCTCCTAGGATCCTCCTAGTAGAGCTGAAGAGGCCCAGCTCCCAACTCTAGAGGATTTTCCTTAAAACTGTTGCCCAGCTCATTTGATGCTGCCATTCTGCCATTTGAATAGGGGGTTCTGCTTTACATGATATTGGTACAGAGATTTACCTCTGGTAATGGTTAGCCTTTCCACATATCTGGGGTGAATCTGTAACCCTTCTTCACATTCCTGGACCTGCTGTATTTTAGTCTCAGTTTTAGAGATGACTACTTAAGAAAGCTGCTTGGAATTGAAGAGGAGACGCTAAATTAAGAAGGAGTGAATATAACTCAGTGTGTGGAGGGTGGAGGAAGAGGAGCATCACCTGTCAGCTCTCCCCAAGGCATTCAAAGACTCAGGAAAATTGTTTGCCTTTCATCACTAAGGGACTGCTTGTCAACACATTCAACATGAGTAACTCAAGACTTGCTACCAGAAAGTCTTCCTGACAGTAGGAATCCTCTAGTTAGTCATCTTTTGTGGATGGCAGCAGTCATCCATGGAAACCTCCCTGTCCTAAGGGCTGCAGCTTAAAAGCCACTGGTTTAGACAGCTTAGAGGTGCCTCTGGTGATGTTGATGTGTATTTTGTACTGTCTTCTCTTCTTTCTGTGGCAGAAAGAGGCTTGGATCTGAGGGAAGTCGGGCTCTGCATTCCCACAGGGTCACTGTAGACATTGTGCTGCTGCGTCAGGGCCAGTGCAGGTTTGTCCAGAGTCGGTATGGGTGGGTTTTCAGCAAGAGCTCCCGGCCTTCCCCATTTGGCATGTTCTGACCTCTCAAGGTGTCCAGGAATGTGGGTTTTTGCTGTTTGTTCTCCACTTGTGTATCAAGGGATGCTTTCCTTTGCAGTTCTTCCTTCTGGAAAAGTGAGACGAAGTTGTGGACCAATGTCAGGCTCACAGTCCTCTTGATTTCTGGCTGTTTTCTTGTCCACTGCAGCTAGGAAAAGGACTGTCCACCAGATAGACCATAGAGACCATGGGGCTGTGAAGAGCAGGCCAGAGTGCCTTTTGGACACTGTGCATGCCCACTGGCCTGATTTTACAAACCACATCTCATGTGAAGTTCCAGCCTGTTGAGGGTTCCAAGGAAAGTAAGCTGATAAGCCAAGCCAGTGTTTCTTTGGATGCTGTGGGAAAGGCAGTATTGCACATCACTTGCCTATTGCAGTTTCTGCCCGCCCATTTAAATTGGTGTGTGAGCATTCAGGCCCCAGGTACCTTCTCTCTAACAGTGCTTAGTGCTGGAATTCTTCCCCGCAGACCAGTGCCTCACTCTGTTATTCATGGCTTGCAAGGATCAGTAGTCTATTCTGGGATCATGGTACAGTCTAAGTCTTGACATTTTCTTCTTTCTCCTCTTGTGTGTAATAAATAATATTTAAGGAAGCTGTTGAGAAGGATGTGGGATTGAAAGCCCTCTTTCTTCCAAAAGCCCCCCCCCCTCAAATATTTGTAGACAGCTGTAAATATTTTTCATTGCAATTGTCACACTTGGTTTAAGATCCCAAAGGTGAAAATCCATAGTAAACTTTCTGTTTTACCCAAATAAGCCTCTTTGACCTTATGAAAAACCAAATAAGCACACAGTATTGTGGCCTTGGGGATAGGCCAGGAAAAACGCAGTAAATGGAGCAATATCATCACCTTTCATGGCAGTGCAGATGATTGAAGGAAAAGCTTGTGCTGTCAACAGACGGGAAATCCATTTATTTTATTTACTTTCCTTCAGCTCCTGATTTTCATCCGCCATGTTCTGGGTTTTTCTGGCTGTTACTTGTCAGCCAGGTGCTCAGAGAGTTTCCTTCTGTAAACCCTCTATCTGTCTGCAGCTAAATAGTGTGCTGGGGAAACCCAGACTGTGGCCAGGTGCCTTCTCCATCGGCTTGGCAGAGTTTTCTCTGAACCAGAGGAATCGCATGGGATTAGCTAAGAACTTGATCCCAGCCGTGTCTGCCTCATGCTATAGCCATTCATTTATCTAGAAATAAATTGTATAGCTAGGTGTGTGCTGGGCTGTGCACACAGCTGCTTGGAGCAGAGTTAGGAGCTGAGGTGGCTCCTGAGAAAGCCTGAGGTAGAAAAGGTGCTCTGGAAAATGACAGCCCAGGACTGTCCTGGTGTGTGGTCCTTGTGCAGAGCTGCCATAAAGGTACTGGAGATTACAGCCAGCCTGGATCCCCTGTGTTAGGCTCAGCCTAGTTCAGACCTCGCTGTTGTACGGCAGATTCCATCTTGGTGATATTTATTATCGCTGATGTTTCCTGGTATAATGTGTGCTGACGCTAGAAGGCACTTCCAGTGCGATGCCCAGGCGTGGCTGCTGCCTCTGGCAGAGTGGTTTCCAATCCCCAGCAGGGGCTGGGATTCCTGAAAGCCGAGCTGGAATATGGCAGGAGCAGGAGGGGAGCTGGGGGAGAGGTGGGAGCTGCTGCTGCCAGCGCAGACAGGCTGCGGCTGGGCTCCTCGGTGCTGAGAAAAGCAGGTCAGAGCAATCCTTCTGGGACTAACACGAGGGAGGAGAAGGGACTGTCTGCAGAGCTGAAGGCTCTGTGTGGTGCGGCCCCTTTGCTGCCATCGTGCCCCGGCGGTTCTGGGAACAGCTGGGCCCGAGGCAGCGGCGCCGGTTCCGGGAACCGCGGCCCGGCCCTGCGGGAGCTTCAGGGAATTCTCGCTGCCATTCCAAGCGTGGCAAAAGAGCTCCTCCAGTGACCTGAGGCTCCCCCGTGGCCGGGGGCGGGAGTTTGGAGTCAGGCCACAGGAGTGGGAAGATTACCAGAGACTGGAGGGGCTGGAGATTTATGCCCCACTCAGCTCTTTACTACAGAATGTTGTTTGGCTTCTCCAGGGATCCAGAGGAGGAATTTGCTACATAAGAGACAGCAGTAGTGACCGCAGGAATTTAGAAAAGGGATATGGAGTTAAAAGGTCAAAATTTCCCGCCATCAGTCATCTCCATGGTAGGAGTCTGAGAGGGTGCCAGGGGCTCAGACAGAGATTCTGGGACCCTGAACCTCCCACAAGCACATGACCTTGAATAAGTGAAGCAAGACAGATTGAGTGTCTGGGGCTGCTGTTCCTGCCTGCTGCAGCTGTCCCACACTTTGTGCTTCCCAGTGCCACCACGACTCATCAGTCCTTGGCCTGTCCCGGGTTCAGGCCTCTGCTCCGGGTTCCCTTCTTCCAAAGTGGGAGATGATGGGAACTTTTCTCCCAAACCCTGCAGAGCTTCTAAGGAAAATACTCAGCGTGACACTGACAAATTAATGTTATTCTTACTGTCCACTTAGAAGTTAAAGTTATTTCACATGCTGCTGGCAGCCTGGAAGGAGTGAATTTCTCACAGCACTTGGCCTTAAATACATCTTTTACATGCAGTTACTGAGTTGCTCTTGGGTCAACTTCAAATTAGCAGGGAATTGAGGAAGTTGGTTAAATTGGATTTTGGCTTCCAAGGCACTTTTGTCAGTCACTGTAGCAGTGCTGCAGACGGTGTTTGCCTTCTCAGTTTTTGGGTAGGGCACATGTGGAGAGCTGGGCTCTCTCAACCTACCACAAGTTGCTCCAAGACAGGAAGGGAAGGATTCACATTTTCTGGCCTTCTGGCCAGACCAGATGAGTCCTCTAAGCCTTGACTTCATCAGTGCAGTGAATTTCATTATAAAAGTTATAATTTTGCACAATTTCCAATCTAGTCCTACTGTTTAGAGACCTGTGAACTCTGTACCAACTCTGACCCTGAATTTTGATGCTCTTTTTTGACTTGGGCTGACAACCAGAGCTCTGTCACATTGTGCTCCGGCCAGCAAGTGTGTTGTCCTCTGAGGCTGTTTCTTTAATGCCATCAGCTTTCCCCTAGACTTTAGTCCAGCTTGTTTCTTTACTTTCACATTAAATGCCTTTCTCAGGTACCAGTCAGCCCCCAAACCACTTTCTCCCCATTTATTTATTGGGATTCTACTTCTAATGTTTGATCAGACTTTCTGATATTGCTTTTGAGTCTCTCCTCCTCTTCATTCTTTAATTCCTCTGTATTTTTCCACTATGGAGAATGAGAGCCAACAGTCTTTTCAGCTCACGTGTGCCTTGGGTTTGGGAAGAAGCATATGCTCGTGTTTGTGGGGGAGGCAGCTGTTCTTGCTCTTCATGTAAAAAACCTTAATGCATTCACAGGATTATTATGCTGGAGTAACTGTTCTATCAAAGCCATAGCAACTTCCTTGTTGCCTTTCATTTTCTTAGTCTATTATATGTGTTTGGTTTCTATGAACAACTAATTAAAATGCAGAAGAGTAGCTCTTTATTAAGGTTTTATTAACATTTAATTTGCTTTTCAGTTTTTGGTAGGAGATCAAAAGGCTTAGCTCTTTCCTAGAAAGATAACAACAGAGTTGCAGTGCTGTGCCAGGATAATGTCCCTCTAAGAGCTCCCTGTGCTCAGCAGGGAGGTGGGCAGAGACCCCCTGCCCTCAGGGCTATGTGGAAGGAGGGCACAGCGGGGTGTTCCCCAGATCTTGGGCTCTCCAGGTGCCACAGGCAGGAGCAGCTCTGCCAGCTGCACTTGGAGCATCCTTCCTGCCTGTGCTCTGCAAGGGCTTCTTGCTCCCGTGGACACACCTGAAATCCTGAACTCAGCCTCTCCAGTCCACCCTCTCTCAACCCCTCTCCCTGTTGTGCTTTTATACACAGGGGTGGGTGCTGGTAGAGGGTGATTCCTTGGCACAGCTTCTTCCTGGTCTCCCCAGGTTTTTGCTGGTGTGGAGTTGATGCACGTGCTAGTGAACATTGCTGGTGAAGGAAAGATTGCCCGTGGGCTCCTCAGCTGGAGTCTTCCTTTTTCCCCATACAGGTTCAGTTCCCTTTTTGTTACTTTTCTGTGCCAAGTCCTTGAGGAATTGGGAGATCAGTAATTCTTGATTTGATAGAAATACTTGATCTACAAACTAAGCAAACTTGCTTTGTTTATAGATACTCTGCTCTAAGGGGGTTATTCCCAAGTCTTTCATAGCATTTCCACCGAGTCCAAATGTAGCAAAAACAGCAGTAGCATTTCTTTTATGTTTATGTTTTTTCCTTTTTCACCATTTTGGTGAAAAAGGAAAAAAACATATTCTCCTTAATTCCTCCTAAAAGGAAAAACATATTCTCCTTAATTCCTCCTAAAAGGAAAAAACCTTATTCTCCTTTTGGATGCAGGCATGTGTTTAAAATACACAGGACTCCTTGGCTTTGTGACTTGTTGCTTTGCTGCAGCAAAGAGACAGGCTGAAGCTGAGGGGAAACCAGCAAATTCTATATGAAGATGGTGGGTGAAAAAAATATTTTCTTCTCTCCTTTTCCCTTTCTGCAACTGATGCAGGTGCTCCATGTCATTATTCTCTCAGTTATCAGATGCTGCTTATGTGGATAGACCCTGCATTTCAGCTGTTGCTGACTGCCAAGAAAGAGGGGTGGTTTGATGACAGAGACTTCTTGCTGTCGTTGTAGATCAGTGGCAGAAAAGTAGAGCAATTATCTTGTTTGTTTGTGAAGTCTTGAGGGATTTTCGATCCATGCATTGTTGCATTTTCTATTGACTTTCCTTCTAGCAAAGGTTTGCTTTGAAGTTTGCACATAACTCGTTCGTTACGTGCGTCTGCAAAGGGTGGGACAAGTCTCAACTTTTCCAGCTGCTCACTTCCAAGCAGCCTGTGCAATGATTCCTCAAAGGAGCTGTCAAGGAGTTAATTTTTTATTAATTATTTACCTAATCTGAAGGATAAGGAAGATGTTCAGCGTACTTTTCCTATGGGAAACTGGAGTCCTAAATCAAACAGATCCTTCCCCTCCCTAAACACACAAAGGTATTGCTGTAATACTTCCTTTGTCCCATAAGAGAACCCCGTTTCTTTCAGATATTAAACGCAGAGGCAGTTCCTGCCTGGGCCAGTTGCCTTGTGAGCTACGAGCAATGCCTGGGATCGGGACGCTGAGCACGGCTGTGCCCTGCAGACCGGACTGGCTGCCCACAGCTCTCGGGCTAACTGGGCTGTGCCACGGGCTGCTTTGGCTCCTGCACGAAGGCGGCTTTTGCCCTTCCTCCTCTGGGGTGTTCTCTGTGCCACGTTGTCATGGCAGGAGTTGCAGTGGAAAATCCCATTGCTGGGCTCCATGGAGCTGCTGCTGACGGCCAGGCCTGGCACAGCAAGGAGTGTGGAGCAGCTGGAGAGAGGTGGGAATAGTTACAGTGTAATGTTTAGAGACTGTCCTGGTCTCTTTGTGGTGTCCTAAAAAAGGTGCAGAAGGCATAACACTCCCTCCTTTGTTAGCCAGGGGAGACATCTGTCCAACCTGAAATTAGTGCCATCCTTGGAAGAGGGTTTTCCCTGGGAACTGGCTCCTTAGTGGGGTTTGGGGAAGGCCTGTACGGATTTCTTGCTCAGCAGTGGATAGGAAGCTTCCAAAGGTATTCACAGCACCATATGGCTGCAACATGAGGTAGTGCCAGTGTATTAATTCCCTCCGGAGACGGCATATCTCTCTCTCTTTGTTTGCCTTCTTGTTTCGTTGTTTATTCTCCTGTTGCAGAGACTGTCTGCGAGAAGGCTGAAGGGAGCAGAAGCAGGTGAAATGTTTAGAAACAGCACAATTTCCTGGAATAAGGCATTAGCAGTTGTCTTTATCGATGCTTCTCAGTCCCAAGGGGATGTTTAAGCAGCTCAGAGGATGTACAAACCATCTGTGATAACAGTAAAGGGCAACGCAGTGGCCTGGCACAGCCCTCCCTGACCCCACAGCCAGAAACAGCGAGCCCCTAAAGCTGCCAGGATGCAAATGGGGGCTGTTGGCATCGTTTGCTCCCCCCAGTTTGGCAGGAGGTGCTGCAGTGCCACAGCTCAGGGCCATCTGCTCCAGCAGCCCGGAGCAGGAGAGCACACAGCACTGGAGCTCCACAAATAAAGCTGTGTGCTCGGTGTCCTTGGCCTTACTTCCCCCACTGCACAGTGAGCGGCAACTGCTGTCACAGGGTGAATTCTCAGTGGATTCTTGGCCCACAGCTCTCACTAAAAGTGTGTGTGAGCCTTCCATCTTATCTCTTTTCTGGGCACTGCTTCCCAAACTGAGACCCCCTTGTCAGTGTAAGGTACAGGCCAGATGTGGTTACTTCAGACTCCAGGGAAAGTTCATTTTCAGCTTTGTGTGCTTTCCTAGGCAGTATTTCCAGCTCGTCCATCTTCCTTTCTGTGTTTTCTGTGTTACGTAGAATTTGCTCTTAGAGCAAAGCAGTAGATTTTGGTCGGGTGGAGTTTTTTTTTCCTTTTTTTTTTTTTTCTTTGTGATAAAGCTGTTCAATTATTTTCCTTAGAAATCCCTCCCTCGGTGCGCTGATTGGGCGTGTGGCAGAGGAGGGACTGCTGTCAGCATGGCTCAGTTCCTGGAAGAGCTGAAGCGCAATGGAAATGACCCCAGGGAGCAATGGGCTTTCCACAGAAACCTGGTGGGGGAAGGGCTGCCTGAGCCTGGATGGCTTTAAGAGCTCATTGCGTTTCCTTTCTGCAGCCTGGCAGGGAAAGGGAGGGAGTGCCAGTGCACCACAGCTTCAGTCACATCAGTGGGTGTTAATGCAGCGTCCTGCACGGTACAGGGCTGTCCTTTGGTGGTTCTGTGCCCCCGGGCACCCTGTGGGTGCTGTCAGCATCCTGCTCATCTCCAGAGACCCACAGGCTCAGTAGATAAATTAGTCCACTCCTTCCTTAAACTAGAGATTTGTAATTCTACATCATATTCCCACTTGGCTGATGTTTTCCTTCACCTTTCACTATTTTATTTACACTGCTCCTGCCTCTCTGCTTTTAAAGGAGCAAACATGAATTGCAAATATCGTAGCTGTGATTTAACCTTTTTCCTCGCTTGTACTTCTGGGCTTGGCTGGTGATAGAGCCTGGACTGATCTTTTCGGATCAGTCATCCCACAGATGTTTTGATATTTACAGAATCGCTGGTATTCTCCTTTCTCTGGACTGAATATCTGTTGTCTCCTGTTTGAGGGCAACCAGGGAAGAAGGGAAAAATACCACCTCAGTCCTTATGGCAGGGGCCTAAGGGAGTTCACATTAAATCAAAAATCTGCCTGTGCCACAACCTGGAAATAAGACAGCAGCAGAAAGATCTGGAAGCTTCTTCCCACGCCAGCTTGCTTTGGGTGCAGCATCCTGTAGGCGCAGCCTGAGCAGGCATGGGAAGGTGCTGCTGCCTTGGTGCTGTCAGACTGAACCTGCCATGTGGGGAAATGCTGCTCTGCATGAGAGCGTTCCTGAAGGCTGCACACCTTTGGAGCTGCCCTGAGCTCAGGAGCTTCTCTTTGTCAGGAAGTCAGAGTGAACTATGGCAGTGCCTGGATTTGAAGTGCTTGTGCTCTGTGTACTCAGAGTATTCCCAGAGGTGGGTTTTATATAACTCACTGAAATGACTTAATTACCTTGTGTCTGAAACTGAGAGCAGGACACGGGGGATCTGGGGTGCTCTGAGGTGCAGGGATTTGCCACCCTCTGCGGTGGATTTGCAGCGTCTGCTGAGCTCTCAGCAGGACAGACTGCTCCTCTGAGAACTTATCCCCTTGAGATTGATTCCCACTCCTGTAATGTGGGGTGAGCCTCACCTCAGATTTCAGGTGCCACTGGCACTAAGATTTTAAAATTTTCTTGCCTGCACAGGTGGCCCTTGAAAGTTTAAGCAGAAGAAAGAGATACTGCTGTTGATGTCACACTTGATCCATGGGCATTCTCAACCAGAAGCAAATATGATCCTGCTTCTCAGCTAGAGAAAATCAGAAAGAGCTCTGCTTTTTTTTTCCTGCCCGAGAAACTTGAGTTTCCCCCACTGGCTCCTCCATTCCCACATCAAAGCTTTTGTTAGGCTGTCTGCAGCCACTGCTGCACAGAGTGGTTGTGACCTGCCCTTTCCCACATGCTTGGGTGCCTTAGCTGGTTGCTGCACCACATTTTCCACAACATGGGAGGAATTCTTCATACATTTCAAAGTATTAGTGCACCATATAGAAAAGGCAAGAAGTACTTTTCCAAGCAGAGGAGGTTGAGTACAATTTAAAAATTCTTTTTCCAAGCTCCTTTGGTCAGCATTGGAGACTCAAAAAAGGATAGTGCTTGTTTATATATATATATCTGTGTATATATATTTTCATATAAATAAATAAATAAGTCTAACATTCATAACAAATGATTTGACATTTAACAGCACAGGGAAATGAAACTAATCAGATTCATTGTATGAAGACAGCATGAAGAAATGCTGGCTTGTAGTTGGTTCCTTTCCAGGCAAATCCTCTTAACTCTCTTCAGTCAATAAACACAGGGTGGAAGAGGTGTTTGTCACGAGAAGGATGTAGCTGGATGTAATTAGTAACAGAATCCAACTTTCCATGAAAAGCTTATTAGCTTATTAGTGAGGAGCCCGAGCTGTTGAGGCGCTGCAGGGCTCCTGCTCCATGGGGGTGAGGTGCCAGGGAGCAGCAGCGATTCCTGGGGCAGCAGAGCTGCCTGCGGCCCGGAGGGGAGGACGGGCTGGGCAGCGCACAGCGCTGGGCTTTGTGCAACAGCAGCAGAGCGCGGGGTGTGAGGGTCAGAGGTCGAGCCAGAGTTCGCGGTTTGAGAGGGAATGGACCAAGGGAAGACTTTATATGGTGAGTGCCCAGGGACAGCTTTGCCTCCCGAGCATATAAAGCCAGGATCAGAAAGGTGGCGTTGATCGCTGTGGGCACGAGGGAAGCCACTGGTGCTTTCCTTTATGGTCCTACCCCTCCAATGCACTTGTCTCCTCTGGCAGTGCAGGGAAGAAGGCAGCTTGGGTCCCTTACAAATTGCTCTTGCTCAGATTTGAGGCAGCGTTGCAAGGGCAAGAAAGAGTCACCTTTGCACAGAGTAACTTTGGGCCCGACTTGCTTTGTGTCGAGGTTGCTGGTGTGGGGCTGAGCTCAGCAGAGGCGGCGGCGCGGAGGACCAACCCCTTTGCGTGCTGCCATAAGCATTTCTCCGGGATTGCTGTCGGGGTTGTTTGGAAGCTGCCCTGGGTGAGGCTCTTCAGGCCCGGGTCGAGCCCTGCCTGTTCTGGCGCCGGGCGCTTTGCCCACTGTCCGTAAAGGCCGTTCCCGCTGCGGCGGCGCCAGCCGGGCGCCAGTGAGGTTCTGGGTCAGAGGAGGCAGCCTGGGGGACTTGAGCACAGTTTGGTCCCCTGGCCCCTCACCCAGGGGCCTGCCCAGGCCACCCGTGGGCAGCCCCTGTCTCCACGCCACTGTCTGTAAATCCAACGGTCCAACGCCAAGCGTTAGTGTAGCCCTGTGTCATCCCCAGGGATAAAAGAATGATTCAAACTCTGTTCTTGGGTGGTTCGAAGGGGTTTTGACAAGGTGCACAGGATTGCTTTTAGTGTAAATAGCAGTAGGAGCTGCCTGGTATCAGCAGAATAACTGGTCTGAGTGAACGCAGCTCCCATCAGGCTGCTTTGACTTTGATGTAGAAGAAATGACCCACTTTCAGCAGGGACAGCTGGCCTCTGAAAACAGAAGTTAAATTGTTGCTTGGTAACTGTGTAGGGTTTGAAGTGCCTTTAGCATCCCAGTTTATCCTCAGCTGCAGAACCTCGTGGTTGCCTTTGTGTGTCTCAAGGTCAGGCTGGTCACCACTGATAATTTTTTATCATTCAGGTATTTTTTGATGGTGTGGAAGAAGATCACCTGCGCAGAGAGCTGAAACGAGGAATAGCATGAAAACTCCACCCATTCAGGCACTTCTGTAAGTACCATGCAGGAGATGAACGCTGAGTCCTGGTGTCCTCAGCCTTTTTGTTCCTGCTTCCCCACTCATAGGAGGTCATGGGGAGGACACACAAGGACCCAACGTCTCTGCTAAACAGAAAGAGGAACCAAAAGAGGAAACGTCCTCTATTTGCTAATTTTCCTTGTGTTCCTTGAGCATGCACATAGTTCAAGTGGGAAAGGAGGAGAAAAAGTAGAAAATAAGTGTTGCTGAGGTTCACAGATCTAAACAATCAAAAATGTAGAAATCCAGAGACTTTTCAGTGCGGATTGTCAGTGTCTGACATTTTTTCATAGTGACAGTCATTGCTTTAACTATTTACAAGTTTGATTCTATCCTTGTACCACCCTCCTTTTCCTTGTTGCTGTTGAAAGGCATCCCAGCCATGGTTCTTTCAGGGTGAGGGTCAAGTTAAGGGGTTTGTGTCCATGGGCAGGACTTTAGAACACGTTTCATGTTGATTTTTTAGGTAGTCATCTTGGCATATTGTACTGGTTTGAAACTGGGGCTGGGAGATGAAGCTGAACAGAGTCTGTGGGAGCTGTCTTTGCTCACTGGCATTCTTCACACAGGTGAAGTTTTGGGGGTGTCTTCCCCAGTCATGAGCTGGGCTCTTTCTTTGGCAGTAGTTCCAGCTGGCACAAATACCTAATGGCAGAGAGGCTGAAGGGCCTGGGTTTTCCCCTTTTCCTTTGGTTGGCAGCATAACATACAAACCTTATTTGACTTATTTCCCCTTGCACCAAAAAGCAATCTCTACAAGGCAAAGTGAGAGGAGACATGAAAAGTGTCTGTTCCTTGACAGAACTTGAAATGCTTCCTTTTGTAGGCTTTAATCATCGGCTGCCTCCGAACAAGCACTGCTGCACTGATTTTATCAGCCTTAGGAAGGCTTGAGGGAAAGGGTAAAAAAAATAATTCCTTTATACTCTGGTTTACATGACATCATCATTTGACGTGCCCGTATTGGAAAGCAAACACCTTGGAAAAGCCAAGCACTGGGAATATTTTTATCTCTGGATCTGGGCAAGCTAAACCCCGTGAGGAGTGTGACCTCAGCTGGCTGCGTCACGCGGCGGTGTTTGTTGGGCTGTGCCATGACATCCAGGGCTACCTGGAACCACCAGTGCCTGTAACACGGTCCCTTTGCGTTAGCTCGTCTGGTATGTCAATAACTGGGATTTCTGAGAGCTTTCTGTTCCTGCTCCAGTAAGAATTGATGATGCTAGTTATAGGGGTCACTCTAGGATATACAGTACTTCCTGTAAGCCTTTTGAGTTTTAACTCACCTAAATAAAAGGTTGAAGAGCAATGCTGCTGGTGGGAAATGGGAGCAGAGAAAAACCACCTTTGACGGTTTCCTATTTCACCTAACTCAAGCAATAAGAAGAGAAAGGGGTTCTTTTGACTCAAAGATTGTCCTTGGTTTAAGAAGTTCTTTGACAGGAGTGTTGTTCTTCCATTAGCTAATTCCTCTAAGAAGAGCTGAGACTGAGGAGGTGATTATTGGAGTGATTAGAGGCCAAAAGGCAAATACAAAATAAAGCGGAAAATTAACATGCAAAATCCTGCTTGTTGCCTTAACCAAACTGGATAGAGAAGCATAAGCAGGGTAATATATTATTTTTATTGTTTATTAGTCAAGTAGGTCTGGATTGATAATACATGGTGGGGTTGTCTGGTTGTGTCACAGAGTGGACTTTTCTGAACCCACCTCTCTTCTCGTGCAAGATGGGTGGAGTAGTTTCACTTCCAGTAGCTGTGCTGAACCATCCCTGTGGAATGATGGTTTGTATGAGCACCAATACCAACGTGATGATCAGTGCCTATTTTCTGTTAATGCCAGTGCACTTCTGTGTTAGGAAACAGAAGCCAGCATGTGACACCTTCACTGACTGCACCAGTCAGTGTCACACTGTCACTTGACACCAGTGATTTTGTTTTCAGCTGTGTGCCTGACTTGTTCTGGCTTATGTAGTGAAGTTTCCCCTTTCAGGCTGTGCTCTCCAGGCAGGCAGGAGAAAGCTGAGGGACACGGAAACTGCCTTCAGGTGCCTTCTTCACGTGGCACTTCTGAACAGGAGGTGCCTGCCTGCCGGGCGGGTGTGCCCCAGGCCTCCTCCCCGCCTGCCGTGGGTTGGCAAGGCACAGGGAAATTCCTCCCTTAACCCAGAGCCAAGCTAGAAGGTTGTGTGCAGCCTGGTGTGCATGAGCATGTCAGATGGAAGCTGCTGTGGGTGAAGAGAGATGACCGAAGGAGCAGTGGGGACCACGGGAGCAGGAGACCAGCCTGGTTTGTGTCATCAGAGGGCTCAGCACTGAGAGTGCAGAGTGAAGAGTGCAGCCATTCCCCACATAACACAATCCTGAAGTGTTTCCCTGCAAGCTCTGTGGCAAACTCTTCCTCCCAGCTGGTTTTCAGCATCCCAGAGCACGGAGGGCAGGGCAGCATCTGCCCACTGCAGCTTGGAGCGGCTGCTTGTGGCCAGTCCTGAGGCAGCTGCCTGGCAGGTCACGCTAACCCTGCTCCCAAGGCTTTCAGCAGCAACAAAAGGTTCTGCGTGCACAGGGAAGGCTTCAATCTCCTCTATTCTTGGAAAGAGAAGAGGAATAGGGAGTCTCCGTGTCGGCCCTCACCCTGGTTGTTCTGCCCCTGCTGATCCATCCCCAGGCTTGCAGTGCTCTTTTGTCCCCATTCCTCCCAAAATGCTGCCCGGTGCCTCTCAGCCAAGGTGATTTCCATGGCAAAGGACTGGAGGGAACGGCACTAAAAGAGGTGAATTACAAACAATCTTAAAAGAATGTAAGGGGTATTCCAAAACCAAGGGCTTAGAAGAGTGAGGTATTTTCAAAAACTTAGAGAGATTTTCCAAAAAGTTCCCTGGAAATAATTGATAATATTAGGTCATGATTTAGGCTATTTCAGATTTATGTTTTAATTATAACAACACCTTTTATTAGTGCTGAGCACTTTCAGACAAGTGCAAACATACAGCATGTGCACTGGGCAGCATATTTCTTCATCATATTTCCAGGCTTGGAGGTAGTGTTTTGAACTCTGCCTCTGCAGTGTTTGGCAATGGCTGTGGTGACACTTGCATGATGGGAAGAATCCTTGCCAAATTGGGTAACTTCTGACAAGTATAAACACAGCTCTGCCTTCTGTAAGCTAGATTTCAAACCACGTTGCTGTTCTAGGGAGGAAACAGCCCTGGCATTACCGACTCTGCAGTCTGTGATCAGCTATTAAATCTCTGCTCCTTTGCGCTGTGAGCCCACAAGGAACAGGCAGGGAAGGGTCCCAGGAGATGAGCAGTGGGTCTTGCTGTCTCTTTGTCCCAGATATAACCCAGATCTGTTGTTTTTAGTTGTCATCACAGAAAGTTCTGTCCTAGCCAAGGTGAAACAAGTTTGCTAAGATCAATTCAGGCTTGGCTGCTCAGTTTTCCACGGGCTGATGTTTACGTCCCAAAGTGGTATTGCACATGTTCTGACTGGAATATTTGTAGATGAATTTAGGAAAGCCAGAACTTAATTGTAAACTGCACCATGGGTTTTCCTTCTGCTTTTAAAAGAAAAGCCTCCATGCTGGGTTTGTGCATGCTGGATTAAGAGTGTGTGAGGGAAGGGTTTTCTTGTGTTAAATCAGCAGCACTTCAGTGTTAAAATTTCCCTTGAAGACAAACTTGTGTCAGATTTTCACCAGGGATAAAATTCTTGTCTGTAAAATTAGGAATATGAAGTAGACCAAATTCAGCCCTGAAGTAAATTAATTCCCTCCCACTTCATGGGAAAGGAACCTGGATCTTTAGCCCATTGTGTTTTACAGGTTTCCATGGCAGGGAGGTTTCAGCAAGGGCAGCATTTCTCCAGATGTTGGAAAAGTTGCAGCGTATCTTCCAGACCAAGGCAGTCACATGATGGAGTTACTGGCCAGGCCAGAGTCCAAGGAGCTCCAGTCCTGGCTGAGCCCTGCCACTGAGTTTTGACTGACCAGCTCTTCCTTTGTCTTTCCATCTGGTATATTTATAACTGGTTTATGAGAAATACCAAGTCTCGGATGATCTGTTTGGGCAGTCTAAGCTGCAGTAACCAGTACTATTTCAAGCTTTTATTGTCACTGTAGTACCACAGGGGGACATTAAAACAAATGCCTTTCCTGGCTAGATAGAGCGTTCTCTTAAAATAGCTATTTTGACAAAAACTAACATTGTATTCAGTTTTTGCAACTCAAATCTGAACTGCTTCAAGGTGCATTTACACTGCATTTGGGAAGTAATGGCATTGAGGGGAAAACTCTGCCAGTGAGGTCTGAGGAAGAGGGGCAAAAGGAGGAAGGGAGTTCTTGTTCATGAAAGGAAACCCTTCTCTGCAAATCTAGGTTGGTATGTCAGGCTGGAGCACTTCTGACTGAACCCTTTCCTCTGCTGGGTCAGGCTGTTTCCTCTGGGTCTGTTCTTTCCTATATTTAAATTAATCAAATGAGGATTTTGCAACAGGGGGATCGATGGGCCAACAGCCTGTCTCCAGCCGTGACCACTGCCACAGCTGGTTACAGGGGAATTGAAGGACTAAGCCAGCAGTGGTTTGCAGTAAAACTTCCTTTTTGTTGTCTCATCTGTAGTGAATATAAGCTGGAGTCCTTGAAACTTTGTTGTTTTCTCTCCCCTTTCCAAATCCAAAAAACCACCCTGAATTATTATGTTAAGATTTTGATGGCATAAAGCACAAATTGTATTTTAATTTCCATAATTTTCTGTTGAAATTTAATGCCCAGGCTAACAGCGAAGCCCTTAAAATTATTTTCCTTCTCTCTGGTCAACAATATTGGCCTACCAATAGCCTTTTCTTCTGAACAATGTGTTATTTATCAAGTAGAAATAATTACTGGTTCTTGCTAAAGTTTGGAAGAGTATGTTTGTGCAGACTCCTTAGTCCACATAATTGAACAACAAAAGACTCTAATTTTATTGCTTGGGCCACTTGGTTGCCATTTTCTCCCCCGAGCTTGTTTTTTGCTGCTTAGCAGAGGTGATGACAGATGTCTGATGGATGCTCAGGGTCGTGCCTGCTCCCGAGGGCCGCTCGCTGCTCTTGTTTGTGCAGTGAGCAGCAGGAGCCACAATGATGGTTGTGTTTCTCGGGAAATCAACATGAGGTTCATTCCAGGCTGCATTAGCCTCCAGATAAAGCCGTGCCTCCACACTTTCCTGTTCCCAGGGCTCTGGCAGCTGGCATTGTAGAGAACCCAGCGAGGCAGGCCTGGCTGTGGGCAGGGAGCAGACGTGGCTGAGGCTGAAGGTGTTCTCATCACTCAGAGCAGTGCCAGGGCCTCCTCGCTGCCCTGGGCTGGGCAATGCTGGCAGCGCTGCCTTCCCTTGCACTCCCTCTTCCAAATCCAAAACTAGCTTGCTGTGAACAGAGGATGAACGTTTCTGCCCGAGGACAGGGCAGATCTCAAAGTAATACCTTATTTTTATCTCTGCCTGAGTTTTATGTGAGGAGCTGCCCAGACCTGATGGGTTTTTCTCCCGTTTCCCCGTGAACCTCGGGCGGGGGACACTGACAGCATGATGTGAATGCTGGGACAATGCTGCTGTGGGAGCTGGAGGATGTTACTTGTCATCCAGAGTTGTTCTGACACACCTTCACTGGACATGGCTTTACCCTCCGCTCCAGACCTTTGGAGCCTGATGATTTCTGGGCTGGGGAAGAGGATGCTGTAAGTCCATCAGGATTGCAAGGGACTCAGCAACCTTCAGATCAGGGAGGGCTGTGATATTGGCTTCTGAGGTTTGAACATGAGAACATGTTTGGCAGAACAGCCACACAAACAGTATCCAGTTGATTTTGGTTTTAATTCCCTTAATTTCATAGATAGCAGGTAAGACTGACAATGGAATTTGGACTAGAAATTACTTGAAATGTAATAAGTCAATAACTGGAACCACCTGGCCATGTCTGTCCTAAGAGAAGTAAACACACTCTGCTGATTGACTTGATTTGATGCTAATTCTCCTGGCTTGGACTGGGGGGATATTGGGCACCTGAGAGGATGTGGGGAAAGGACAAAGATTTTAGTCAGTTAGAAAGGATAGGGGTTTGTGGATGTGAAGTGGTTATTTTACCCTTGCATATGTTGCTTTTCCAGAAAGCGATGATTTAAGACAGAAAATTATACCATATGTGCCTGACAAACTGCAGGGGAGTTCTGCTGTGGCAGTGGGCCATGGGAGTGTGGTTTCACTCATGGACTGGGATTTCTATTCCCAATCCTATCGGCCCGGTTTTCAGACTCTCTGAGGGCTCCACACCCATGTTTCTATCTGCAGACAGAACCTGTAAACCAAGAGAGAATCCAAATTGTTGTGCATTGGCTCCACACACCATACAGGTGTCAGTGGGAGAGGAGTTGCAGCTGTACTTCAGTGCTGATCAAGGCCAGTATGCATTGCCACGAATGCTCCTGGTTCCAGAGATGTGGAACTCAACTTATGTAAAAATCAGCTCAGTCTGCACAGGGGATTGGCACAGGAGTTTGCAGAGCAGGAACCTGTTTTCTTTAACGAAATGTGCTGAAGGGGGAGGAGTGGGAGTTGTTAAGGTAACAGCTGATGAGGTAAAACCGTGTGTGACTGCAGCTCTGGACCAGCCTGGCTCGTGCCAATCATCTCCACCTTCAGCAGAAGGCATGGAAAAGGAACAGCAGGGTTTCCTATGTGTACTCAGAGGAGGTGTTTAGCCCAGAAATGAAGAAATCACTCAATAGGGTGTCAGAAGTGCTACATTTTCCTTTCCAGAGTTTGCAAAGTTTATTTTTAAAGATGGGTGCAGGTTTTCCTTCTTTTGTTTTTGCGTTCCCACTTGTTTTGTGTTTTGCTTCTACCCTGTGCAGTTCTCTTTCCATATTTCTCATTAAGTCAAGAGGGATGTGATTGTTTTTGTTTAACAACTTGATCTGGAGCAGATTATGGCTTTGCCAACATTTCCTGGTTTGGTGTACAATGGAAATCTACCCATGGACTCACGTTGATGAGATTGTGGAAACAGTACTTGCTAGGGAATGCTGGCATAGGAAGCACAACACTTTCAGGAATACTTTAGGGCAGTATTTTGAACTGTGAAGCCAATGGATTCACAGAGGGAGAAGGATGGGAGAGGAACTAGTTTGTTGGCAGGTTTTCTTCCTGAGTGTGTTTTCCATTTTCCAGTGGTTGGGAGCACATTATGCTTGCTTTGGGCAGGATGGGGGGGACATTTCTTGGACATCTCTCCTGGAAGAGGAGCACGGAGGGAGCACAGTGGGGTCACCTCCGAGCAGTGGCACTGCCTCAGTGCGTTCCCTGTTTCAGAAGCTGGACAGATGGGATCTGTCTCCCTCTGACATTACAGGGCAGATCCGTGTGCCCGTGGTTTCCCCCCTTGCTGTCTGGTGTCTCAGGTGATGTGAGGGAAAAGGCTGCAGGGCCAGACCACAGCTACAGGGACACTGCAGCCCGACAGCCCCACAAAGGGGAAAAGGGATCTGCCCTGGATCTCCCACCCAAAGCATTGTCTGCACATTTATGTTCTGACTTCTCTCCCCTGCATGCTATTGCTTTTCTGTGGCATACAAAAACATTACATGTTCAAGAACCATCCCTCTGTTCTTCCACATCATAAAAAATGTGCCTTCAGTCCTTACTAACTAGGGACTTGGGATCTGCCACTGCTCATCTGTGAGCAGTAGGAACCAGGCCCACACTGAGGAATTTGGTATCTGAAGGGTCTCTTTTTTTTTTCTTTTTTTTTTTTTGGTCTTGTTTGAAAAAAACAGTCAAGAGTTTTCCCTGTGTTCTTAGGGAGAACTTCTCTAAACACAAAATGAATTAATCTATTTGGATTTTACCATAGACTTCTACACCGAGCGGCTTCAAAGTATATTTAAAATGTTTATTTAAAATCCAGAGTCAAATGATTTTTAACAAACTGTCTCAAGATAGAAGAAACTGACTTTTTGGAGTAACTGTATTGTTTATTTGTGGTATTGCAATAGCACCTAGAGATCCCTACTGTGCTAAATGCAGAACAAACACAGAACAGAGCTGGTCCCTGCCCGTGGGAGCTCACAGCCTTCAGTGTGGGGTCAGCCAGGAGCTCCTGGGCTCTCCTGGGGCAGTGAGTCAAACCCACAGCTTCACCTCCCCATCACCCCCAACAGAGGACAGATCAAGTTGGAGGCAAGTTTTAGAGAGCTGAACAACCTCCCCTTTCCTGCTGTACATTTCTCTAACTGATTTTTCCCAAGCTGTAGTTACCAGCCTGTGGCTGAGCTGTGTGGGCTTCCTGAGATCACTGCTGCTCCTTGGAGAGCCGTGGTTTCCTTGTTCCCAGTGTCCTCAGGCAGATAGAGGTGTTTGGATAAAAGGAAGCCTTTTCAGTGGTTTATCATTTACATTATTTAAAAAAAAAAGTTTTCCTTTTTGCCTTCTAAATTTTCATTCTCATTCAGTACCTTCCCATGGTTGCTGCCATAGAGGGGAAGGAGGAAGGATATACCAAAAAGCAAACCTGACATCACACATGCACACTGTCAATCATCAAAGTATCAAAAACAAAGCTTGCTACAGCACAAACTTGTATAAATGTGGAGAGAAAAAAAAAAAGGACACTGACTAAGCACATAAGGCCATCTTGTCCCTTTCGGCAGCTTTAAGATAAGGGTGGAAGAAACTCACCCATTGTTTGTCTCCTGGGTCACCATCCCATCTTTTTCCATCTCTTCTTCCAACACTCAGCTATAAGGGGGGTTTGTCCATTCCAATTTAGGGAGCCTTAGAGAAGAGTCCCGGGGAGGGATGAACAAGGAATCCTTTATGTTTCGTTCATGCTAGAACAAGTCAGGGGGTCTTAGGGGCAAAATAAGCCACATGATAATTTCTGCAGACCTCTCTGTTCCCCCCTCTACTCTCCCTCGATGGCAAGGCTGGGAAGATGATGGGATTCAGCAAATGAACAGGAAGGGGCAACTTGTCTGTGCTGCTTTGGGGCAGATCCCACCTGCTGTGTGCCCCTCCTGTGTGTGAAAGAGCAGGGGAAGAGCCATTGTGCCTCATCTGCGGGGGGTGAGAAGGAAACCCAGAGCCAAAAGCCTACTGATGGATAACAAACGTGCAAGTCAGAGCAGGGGGGAGGAGAGGTCTGGGCCCTGGTGAGCAGAAAGGTCGGAGCGTGGTTCGCAGTGCGTGCTGCAGGCCGGAGCTGGCAGAAGCCGCGTGGCCGGTGACCGACGCCGGCAGGAGCGGAGCACGCGGCACTCCGGCGTGGCGGGAGCAGGAGCAAGGACAGCTCTGTGGGCTGGGGTGCCTCGAAGTGCTACCCCAGAAATAAATAAATAAATATATATCCTCAAGCTGTGCGTGTCACCGGTGCAGCCCAGCAGAGCTGTCTCGGAGCCCCTGCTCAAGGAGACCCTTGGTCTTGCTCTGTGTCTAGGCAAGGGCAAGGTCAGGGAACAGCACTTTGAAAACACGAGCCAAACACGGGGTGCTCTGAAATGAAATCCTTCTGCCTGCCTATGAGAAAATTGGTTTCTAATTAATTGTTTCAAAATGTTTTGTCACAAACTTCCTTTGGAGATGGAGAAGATGGAAAAAAATGGGATGAATGCTCCCTGACCCAACCTTACTATCCAGATCTCTGCTTAGAGCTCTCAAGGAAGAAGAGCCTCCTCAAAGGAGTCTCCTGTCCATATGTGATGCAGCACACACCTCTGTGCTCTGAGGTTGAGATACCCTCTGTAGCTAAGGAAGAAAAAACAAATAGTCTTAACCTCTGTAGAGGTGGGTCTGGATACAGTCATCTGAGTCTCACGTGCCCCAGAAGACTGGGAGAGCTCGGATGTGGACTCCTGTAACCTGTAACAGGGACAGGCTCAAACAGAAGCTGCTTGGATGTGAATCCACATCCAAATTCTCACAGAGCTTCGGCTGCCAGTTGGCTGGGAGCCTTTATGCTATCTCTAATTCCACAAAAGAAACAAAAAAACCCAATAAAGTAAAAGGTGCTTTAAAATACCATGAGGAGAGAAACTGCCATGGAAAATAAATAGCAAAAATAACAACGTTAACATGTCCGGTGTCACAGCAACTCTGACATTCAAGTAGTGTGGCCATGCCCACAGAGCTTCTCACAGCCACTGCCGGCAGGGCCCGAGGGTCAGAGCTCAGCTGGTGCCCCGTCGCTCACTGAAACAACCCACTCCTCCCTGGGGCTGGAATGGACGTGAAGAGAAGGGGAGAGGAAAGACGGATGCAGTCTCTGCAGATAATCTTCGCTGTGCCCACCTTTAGCGGGACGGAGACGCAAAGCTCTGAGGGCTGCGTCTCCGTCGTCGGTGCCTGAGAGAGAAGGGCCGCGCTTCAGAGCTGGAAAGGATATTGCTTCAGGTATTCGCCCATGCGCCGGGGCAGGGGCAGCTGCTCCACGGCGGCCGTGCACTTGTTGATGCGCAGGCGGCACAGGTGCTGCAGGCTGGGAATGCTGTCCTTGCGGCCCAGCGGCCGGATCAGCTTCAAGTGGACCGCGGCCGCCGCCATCTCTTTCTGCAGGGGAGGTAGAGGAGACGGAGGCGGGTAAGGAGCCTCGCTCTTGCTTTCCGTCGCGCAGGACGTGACGTAGTGCTGGATAAGGCTGACCACGTCCGGGAAGGCCAGGATGCGAGGCTTGGACAGGTAGTTGGAGTCCAGGCGGAACCTGCCGTCGGTGTACTCGATGCGCACGTTGGTGGGCCCGCGGTTGGTCTTGACGGACAGCGTGAACAGGTAGCTGGGGTGGGTGCTGTCCCGCACCAGGAAGGTGCCCTCGGGCATCTTTTGCAGATGCTGCTTGGCCTCGCTGGCGGTGATGGAACCCCAGTACCAACCTGGAAAAATATCCGAGAAAGAATTTGTTAGGGGAAAAAAAACCGTGTTACGGGACTGGCGGTATATTTAGGGAAGCCTTGAAGACGACCGCGTTCAGGGCCTGGGAAGCAACCAGAGCCAGAGCTGGCAAGACCTTCGTAAATTGAGACCAAGTTCTAAGGGTTTCCTGCCTCTGCTTGCCATTGTTGTGCTGGGGCTTGAGGTGAGGCTGGCGGCTGCTGCAGCAGCTGCAGTTTACAGAGAAAAAGCGATTTGCTTTTTGCAATTCCTTCTCTCAATTCAGTCACAAAAGATAAAGCAATAAATTAGTTCATTGTCTAAGTTTGTGGAGACTGCAGATGCACTTGCTGTGTGCACAGGAGCCAGCCGTGGCTGGGAGGGAACCAGGCTCCTGTCTGAAGTGAGATCAGGAGATTCTTCCCGGTGCTCAGATTGTGGAGTTGGGTCCCTGCACCCTTCTGACCCTGGGACTTTGCAATTGCGTCTTACCAGATTCTCGCAGGTAGGAGAAGGTTTTTGCAATGCAGAGAAGGTCTTCTTCAGGGTCCCGGGTCTGAGGTGGGTTGCTGTCTGGAACTGGAGCTGCAAGAGCAGGGGCAGACTCCTCCTGGAAGGCCATAACTGGGAGAGGCTGCATGATGGGCTCTGACAATTCCTCGATGCCCCTGAGTGACAGTCTCCTGATCTTTTCCTCCGCCAGCAAAGGATGAGGTCTGAAATGAAAGGCACACTCTGCTGTTTCTCCTTGCCTTGAGAGCGGTTGCAGGGTCTGTTCAGTGCACTGTACTACATACAACGTGTTGTGTTTTACACACAGATCCTCAGCACAGTTTTTTCTGAGAGAGGCAAGGGATGAGGAAGGGACACAGCTAAAGATGAGCCCTTAGAAACAGGGACAGTGAGTTCGCCTCTTTGGCCTTATAGAAGGTGGTCAGGCTTGCCATTTAGGATGATTTGAACCTGACATTTTTAGATGTTGCCTTTTAATACGTAGTTTCAGGGGCAGTAAGGTTTATAACAGCATTACAGCTTCATTTACACGATTACCATGTTGGAACATTTCTATTTCTGGCAGTGGGATTTTCATCTACTGCAATATAATTAGAATCAAAATTGGGAATAGCTTTGGTTTTGTCATACCCACTTTCTGCTCAAGGATGACCTGATCCTAAATGAATCTATCAGAACTCAGAGTGAGCTGATCGTGTAGGAGAACAAAAGGAATTCTTGTTTTAGCCAAGCCTGGGCACTACACCCACCCCACCATTCAGCAGCTCGATGGAGCAGTCAGTGTGGCTGTAATCCCTGCAGGACTGCAGGAGGGGGCTCTGCCATGGCCAGGCTGCTAGAACATGTATTTCTCTGTGGCCTAAAGTGGTGTAGCTATTCAGCATCTAAATGCATTTTCATAGAGCTCTCATGGGTGTTCCTCCTCAGCAGCACAGAGATTCCTAAAGGAAAGCAGAGCTCGAGGGGGAGGATGGATGTCAGAAGCCAGGAAAGTCCCAGGCAAGCTCCTGAGCAAAAACTAGTTCCTGTCCCAGTGTGTGTAAGCTCTTGCTCTTTGCCTCTGTGTCCCCTGTCCTGCTGCATGTCCTGTGTTACATCCCCCCACCATCCCCAACACACCTGAGATGTTTTTGCAGACAATTTAAAGAAAAGATGGCTGAGAGAAATACACTCAGTCCTCAGTGTGACAGTGCCACAGCACCACTGGAGCTGGTGGTGATGGCACAGGATGCAGCCACCTCCTCACATCGCTGAAGAGAAGCAGAAGGAGACTCCGAAATCCTAAGTGCTTCCCTTAGGATCTTCCTCCTTTCCTGTGCTCTGTGTGAACAGGGGCACTTCAGGTACAGAAATAAATGTGATTGTAGCTGTGCTCCACCACCTCAAACTGCTGAGATTCAAGTATGGGACAGGGAACAAGAAGAAGAGGTGTGGGAGGAAAGTAGAGAGCACCTGAAAGCACCTTCACACCTTGTAAGTGAGAATTATGATCAGCTCCACATCTCTGCATTTCTAAACAAACCCCAGAGGTTTGGAGTAAGGTTTTGTAAAACCAGTGGTAAATTTAAATCTACACAGAGATACTTGTTGCCCTTGCAATACATAGCAAACCCCTGCTATTCTGTTAGTATTTAGGAAATAGTGTTTTTTCTTTTTCCATGAATCACATTTCAGAAGGATACCTGCTTAGCTTTCATGGTATCTTTGTTTCTTAGTTTCTATTAATGGGTAGAAAGCCAGGCTGAATAAAAGTGATTGCTGGCCCTTGTCCTCACCAGGAACCCTTGGTCGCAGAGTGCATTTTCAGGGGCTTTTGTACACCTGGATATATTTTTCTGCCTGGAGATCATTGTTGGAAAAGCTCTGAGTTCTCTTTTAAATCCTCCTGGAGATACATTTATAGGTCCTGAGGGCCATTTTCCAAGATCTTTGGATGTCTCCATCTTAATGTCATGTTCTTCACAAATGCCTAGCTACCTGTCTCCTTGGGGAAAGGAGATTCCCAATTCCTTTTTGCACAAGAAGGACCATAAACCAGCTCAGCTGCTTGGAGCAAGGTGCAAATAACACCAGGGTCATGGATTGGATCCCATACAGGTCACTCAGCGTTGGACCTGATCATCCCAGTGGGTCGCTTTCAACTCAGAATGTTCTGTGATTCTGATCCCCGCCTGTGCTGAACCTAATTTGGTGCTGTGCAAAGAGGGGACCCCAGGCCTGCTGGCAGAGCGGGGTCTCTCCTACCAACTGTTCCCTGAGCTGAACATGACTGTGACTGATACTAAGGAAAATCAGTCCTGCACCATTCACTCCCCGGAACTGAAGTACTCCAATCCAAGTGCCAAATCTCTCTGAAATTATTTTCTCTTGGACAGTTTTTCTGGCCTACCCTTCCAGAAGGGTCTAGAACATAAAGAAAACTTTTCCTAGCATGGAACTTTTTTTTTTATATCCCAACTTCAGAGAGGAAATTAGGAAGTGGCTGAAAGGCAGAGAAGGAAGGGAGAGATAGCAAAGCTACACAGGGAAACGTCTTCCATGAATCGGGAGGAAAGTTGTTACTTTCAAGGGCTGTTCGAGTTCATAGTTTGGTCTTCCAAAAACCACATCAACTATGTGAATTTGTCAGTAGGTTTCTTTTACAGAGCCCCTGTGCTTGAGATGAGTTTTCCCACTGTTCTTGTGCTCTGCTGCCTTACAAACGTGAGGCTGGAGGAGCCCAGACCCCGTGCAGGCACTGTGGGGAACCTTCCTCGGCAGAGAGAGAAGAGCCGGGCTCACATGGTTCCTGTTTTCCTTCTATATACCGGCCTTATGCCCCTACAAAACCTCCCAGTGCGGCTGTAGGCCCAAGGGAGCACGGTGGAAGAGAGGAGAAGGATTAGAAATTCTGACAGACCAGGAGGTGCTGGTGTCCTGACCAACTTTGTACGTAGGTTGAAGAAAGAAGAGCTGCTGCCGGGAGCAAACGGAGCAGAGGGATCAGCAAGTCATGGAAGACTACAATTTTTAGTGAGAGAACATTTGGAAGAGGGTTAAGAAGAGTTTGCTGGGATAAGGACAGGTTGAAAAAGGTTTGCTGACATGAAAAAGTCAGCCCTTTGGTGGGGCAAAGAAAGGATTTGCAGATAGTGCTTGTAAGAGAGAAAGCAAAGGAAGGGCATGGAGAATCAGGAATGAATAGAGCAAAGCGTTCGTACAACAGCTGTGAGGAGAAAGCAAACAACCAAATGAAATTTAGCACGTCTAGCTGGGAGCCTGGGTGCACTCTCCAGAGAAACAGCAAATGAGCTTCCCTGTGCTTTGGCAATTAGCGTTTCAGAAAGCCTTGGAGTGGCAAGAAAGTTCAGGAGAATCAGATATGTCTGACAGCATTTGGTGTTGGCTTTGTAGTTACTGTGCTGATAAGCTAAACTTTGTAACACAGTATAAACACTACAAGAAAAAGTGTGGAGCTGCTCTCCCATCAGCCACATCACAACACTCCAATGGGAACTTGGTCTGAATAGGACGGAGAGCGTGGAGTCCAGGATATATGAAATCCTAGAGGATAATGGAAATGGAGCAATAAATGGTCCTCAGAATAGACATTAAAAGAAAAACATCTACACATTTGGCTCCATAAGTTCTTGGTGGGTAAGGGAAGCTCTGGTATGTTGACCCTGAAGAAAAGCTTCGGATAAGGGTTTCCCAAAGGCCAAGCTGAAAACTCAATTCCCTTCGCCATGGCTATAGGAACTGCAGCTGCAGACTAAAAATATGAGTGAAAACAAATCCCCTTGCGTAGCGGGAAATTAGTGGTAAGCACGAGCTCTCCTTGTCTGTGGAGCAGACTGTGAGGGGGAAATGGCAGAAAAATCCCCGTGCTTCAGTCACTGCAAGCAGACAAGGAAGATTTTACTGTGAGGAAAATCCACCATACACCAGAGTGGTAGGAAAATCTGACATGATGGCTCAGCCTGAAACAAATGCTCTCAATTTCCAAGTATGCCTCATGTGTAAAAAATATCGGGTGATTCCTGCACGCCAGGTATTCCTCAGCTGATGAACGGAGCTGGTTACAGGGACACCGAAGTGCCCACACATCAGCACTAACACTAGAGAAGGCACCTGGATGTCACCTGTTCTCCCGAAGGCAGATGTGGAACCATCCGTGTGCCCCCGTGGCTCTCTCTCTACAGAAAGCTGAGAATACCTATGTGCACTTAAACTTACACAAAATTGAAATTAATTTAGCATACATATCTCGTTAGAAACAGACCAAAGCCCTTAAACTGTAGGGCTGATTTTCCCTGTAAGCAGTTTGATTCCAAGAGGACCTTAGAGAGCACCTATGGTGTTGGGTTGGTGTCCGCACTGGTGCTGCGTCCACACCGAACAACACCCTCCAAGTTATTCTTACTCTCCCAAAGACTCCGAATACCGTGAAAATTTTCAGCACTAGAAAGCCCGGAAATCAGGAATACTTTATGGTTCCATAAATTTGCCCTTGGAATCTAAAACACAGACACACAAGAGAGACACACAGCACTCGGGCGGCCAGAGTCATTCCCATTCCATTACAGTGACACATGGCACCAACACACGAGCTGAAAAACCGTCCCAGAAAACCTTCCTAATTACAATTATCAAAGCACAGAAGGCTGCAAAGTATCTTACCCCTGAACACAGAGGATCATGTCACTCCCGAGCCAAGGGAAAAGCATTAAATCTTCAAGAAGGTGGGAAATGATTTCTCCTCTTCTTGCCTTCTTTGCTTCCCCGAAGCAGCGAGTTCAGCCTCTAGCTGGCGAGTCCCAGCAAACCCCTTCTGCAGCTTGTATCAGACACAGGAAAAGCCAAGCAGAACACGAGCTGTCCGACAAAGACTTCGGCAACTTTGGCCAAGAAAATGAGTGCACTCTCAGTGCTTTAAGAAAAAAAAAAAGTATTCTTGTTCTGCTTTTCAGAAAATAGCAGCAAAAAAGAAGTTTTAAAAAAATAACCAGAGAAATAGGAAATTTCATATATTTAAAGAGGAATGCTGATCTTCCTTCAGAGCACTCTGAAATAATAATAAATAGGTACCAATAAATAAGATCTCCCCGAATGCTGCGGGAAGAGCCGGAGCAACGACCTGTCTCAGCGCTGGCTCCGGAGAAATGAAGCTCCGTGGAAGGAGAGGAGAAGAAAAAAAAAAAAAAAAAAAAAGCAACCTCCTTAGTAATCTTTTGTGTGTCCCTTTTAATCTGTTCCAGGAAGTGAGGGATTCCTGGAATCGTATTGTGTTCGCATCACTCTTCCTATATCAGCCACGAGGGGAGCGGAGGGGGGTGGGGGAGGAAAAAAATAAAAAAGAGAGCCGGTATAAATAGCTGCGTCCAGCACGGCCGCGTCCATGCCGCCACGGGCGGAGGAGGGAGCGGAGCGGAGCCCTCCCGGCCGGCCGGCAGGGCAGCGAGCAGG
>VWZN01001582.1:733843-824568 GCA_013396955.1 Regulus satrapa | reverse complement strand
GCCGCCACCCCTTCCCCCCCGCTCTCCCGGCTTCGCCTCAGGGCTTTCCCGCCCTCCGCCGCCGCCTCAGCGCGGGGGCCTGAGCGAGCGGCCCCTGCCCTGGTAACGGGGCTGCCGGCACCGGGACCCGCCCCGGGATCCCCCTCAGCCCTCAGCGGGTGCCGCTCGGCTTTGGGAGCCGCGCCATGGCATCTCCACGGACTTCAGTTTTTGGGTGGTTTGATGGTCCCTGCCCCTGGCTTGTGGAGTCAGGCAATTAAAGCACAGTCCCACGGTTCGGTGCCCGCCCAGGCAGTGGCACTCTGGGGTTCAGTCCAGGTACTCGTTGTTTGTTCTCTTGCGTAATTTGGGAGTGTCGGAACGAGGCAGGGGACCATTGTGAGGATTTCTACATAAAACACTGAGGCAACAGGTGGTTGATGCTGGTTTATAAGCTTGAAGCTCTGCTCTGCTGTTCGGAGTTTAGCCTTAGTGTTATTCCGAGACTCAGCAGTTACCCGGTTACTTTTTGCTGCGGTAAAAGCCGTGACCTGTACCTGCAGACTGAGAGCTGTGTGTGTTGGACCTGGGGTGACTGGTCCGTAAAGCCGAGGTGTGCTTTCCTGAGGTGACCCTGCCCTTCTGTTCCCTCGGGTCACTTTGCTCAGAGGAGAGCGGCGAGGTGGGACAGCAGTTAATTGAGATAATCTACTAACACTTGTTTACATTTTTACTCAGGGCTAAATGGCGAACAAATGGACTGCTTGAAGCCCTGGGTTTGATTGCTTAAGAGAAGGGGCTCTGCTGAGGATACCTCACAGGAATCTGTCGGGTGTATCTGTCATCCCAGACTCTTCCCTGATATGGAGCCAAGTGAAGGTGAACAGGAGTCCCAGGCAGAGAGTCATGTGGAGAGCAAGAGCAGCGTGAAATCCTTGCCTGGGGGAACAGCCCATGTCAAACTAGAGATCAAAAAACATGCAGTTACAGACGACTACAAACTCTCCAAACGCGTGCTAGGGTTAGGAATCAATGGCAAAGTACTGGAGTGTTTCAACAAGGAGACAGGCCAGAAATGTGCTTTGAAGGTATGTGTGTTTTGTCTTATTTTTTTCCTTGTTTATGGTTTGGAGGCCAAAGTTCACCCCCAGAACCCTGTAAAAGCTACTTCTTCTGTTGCTTATCTTTCACAAAGAGTGATGCGTGAAGAATCTGAATATGTGGAAACATTTGCTCTTGCTCTCAACTGGAGCCCCAGCTTGAGCCTTTTCCAGAATATTCTGTGTAGTTTCCGGAATAATGTTATCAGCTGTGAAATTCTCGTGTTCGTATTTTAAAGACCAAAAAGCGGGGGAGAGAACCGTGTCTTGGTATGTTCTGGGAGAAAGCTTGCTAGATTTTGAATGAACATATTATGCAATACTCACAAAGGAAACTATTTTGGATCTTGTGCAATGAATAGGTCTAAGCTGTGAAATACTTAAGTGTTCATTGATCTTCAGTCTTCCCTCTGCTTGAAGACTTTTCTTAAGGAGCATTTGTAGTTATTAATTTATTTTCCTATTTCATTTTTGGAATCCATTTACCAAAGGATATTTCCTGGGAAAGCACTGATTACACCAGTATGGCAAGTGAATTTAGTAGATATTTATGGTTATAAGTACCACTTAAATAAATGGAGCAATAACCATTCATTAGAGAGCATAAAGCTTACTTGCCTTTTGTTCTGCAGCTTTTCAAGTTGGAAATTTCCCTGATGCTCTTATCCACGTTACAAAAAAAAAAAACCCAAGCAAACAAACACAAAAAAACCCCAAAACAACCCAGCCTAAATGAGAACCAGGATGATTCAGAACCAGAAAACTAAAAACAGCTGAAGTAATTGTCATCAGAATTACTGATGGGTGTTAGAGATCCTTGCTGGTGTTAATCCCGTGGGTCCAGGAGGCTCTCCGGTGTCCTTCTTTTCCCTAAGCACACTCCGTGTGTGCTGGGAGCAGCCTGGAGGCTCTGCCAAGGCCTGGAGATGGTCTCTACCAAAACAGAATTGCTGTCCCCACCAAACGCTTGGGATTGTGATAGAGAACCCTGGAAATACCTGACAGCTTTGGCTACTGAAAAAATATTTAACAGAGGAACTAGAGAAGCTTGTAATACAATAACATATTGATTAATTCACGTGTTTTCAACACTCTCATGTACTTTATCACACTCTTTTGTATTAACTTCACGAAGCTGAAGTTGATCACAGGGAAACTGGAGGTTTTGACAAACAGACTGCAGTACTGGGGTTTTGCACCTGCCACGGGGAGGGTCTTTGCATCTCTGAGGTGATCCATTAATCAGGTCCTTCTGGAGTGCTGGCAACATTAATTTCTGAACTTAGCATACTGTGATGAAGGATAATAGTTAATGCTGAAGCTGATCTGCTGTTTCTGAAGAGTTCAGTGGCTTTGTTGCTGGTTAGAGATCATTCACGCTTCAAAGGGTTTGCAGTCATAAGGGCTGAAAGCATTTTAAAAGAGGGCAGTTCAGTAGCAAGAAGTCTGTTCCAGAGCAAATGTTGTAGCTCTGGAATGAAGGAGGAAATATATTCCAGTGTATATTAGCATCTGGAAAATATTTTTTTAAAAATTTTAGCCCTCACAGCTGGGAAGAAGAGAATGGAAATTGCTGTGCCCTGGTAGAATGTCTTCTGCTTGATGGGTTGGAGAAACCTGTGGTGGAGTGTCTAACACCTGTTTGTGTTTAGCATTGATTGAGTTGGCTGATTTTTTTCTTTTTTTCAGAACTTGTAATGTATATTGAGCACCAAAATTCCACTGCCCCAGTCATCCCAGGTCAGCAATAGCTGATGTATCATTGAACTTACCCTGTAAATGTGTTTGTCATCCTGTTTCCCATCCAGCTGTGGAACTTTCCTTCTGAAAGGGGCAGAAGTATGGCAGCAATATTAAGATGTTAAAGAGTTCTCTAGGGAGTTTGAATAGGCAGATAATAGTTTGCTGCTTGCATGTGTGCATTTCTCATCCTTATGGGTTTAAGTGCTGAAAAAGTTAAACATGCAATTAAGTAAAACTGCCAGCAGCCCAGAGAGAATCCGCTGCTCTCTGCAAAGATGGTCTAGTGAGAAGATTACCCAACAAGGAGGGATAAAAACTCTGCTTGGTTAATCGGCAAGAATAGAAAGATCTTTTTCCCAGCCCTGAAGATATTTGCAAGGATGAAAATATTCAGAGGAAGTTTTTCCTTTGTTTCTTGTGAAACCCGAACTGGGCCACACAAGTTCCAAACCCGCTCCAGATGACACTTCAGAGCAAATCATCCAGTCAAAGCAGTTACGTAAAGGGGACAAGAAGCTTGGGGAAAAAATATTCAGAAACTGCTTCACAGCAGAATTCTCTGTGCAGGGACAACAGGGCCTTGCCACTGCTTGTTCTTCTCAGGTGTGATGGCAGGGTTATCATTCACTTACAGGAATAGAAAGTGGAGGCTGATGAAGCTGTCACAAAACAAACCCAACTCGTATGACAGGTAAAGAGAAATGGAAGGACAGAATTGCAAGTTGAACATGGGGAAAAAAAAAAAGGGATGCTGGATGGATTTTTTTCTGGAGGTTGCTTGCACGTACCCATTGAGATTTATGTATATTTGTGGACAAATACTTCAGGCATGAAAGTTCTTGCTGTAACCTGCTCCCGGGAAAGGAAGAACATCACTCCTGCTGCTGAAGATAAAGTGTAATAGGCTGTTCCCCTTCACATCAAACCTGCCCATTAAAGCAGCTCCTGACTGGGCAGATGGCACTGCTTGCTGCCTGCAGGTTTTCTTTGAAATGGGAGCAGAGCCAGCACAGTCGGGGTCTGGATAGAAATTACTCAATGGAAGAAATTTTAGCAGAGGTACTCAAGAGGAAAGGGCTTGAACAGGCAAAAATATTCATCCCCAGAGCCATCCATCAGTCGATGCTCCATGCATCCCAATTACTTCATGCTGTAATTGGGAGGTCTCCCTTGTTGTTGTTGTAGTTCCTTGTATTAAATTGGAAATGAACCTGTTCCATAATTGGAACTGGTTAGAATTTCACAAATCATTTTGGAGTGGGAAAACACAAGACATCCTTTTGGAGATACTGCAGGGTTTTGGTTCTTGTCCTAAAATACTGTGTGGCTTAGTTTCCTCCGCTTGGCATTGTGATTTGCTGCCCAGTTTTACAATGTGCTGTCAGCTTTGTTTCTGTTAAATTGAAATGCCACACGCATTGCTGTCCTGCTCCAGAAAATCTCATCTGGTTTCTCACTTAGACACATAATGACGTTTTGGCTGAGCAGCACTGTTTCCAAATAGTGAGAACACAGGGATTTAGAAAAGTAGAAGCATAAACAAAACTGTTGTGCAGGACTGTGGCCTTCTAGAAGGCAGCTATGTTTTGGCCTCTGTCTCCCTTACAAATAGAAAAGCTTCTCAGCTCTCTTTCCCTAGTTGATCCAGAAATAGCTGTCAAGTGAAGTCTAGTCACTCTTCTATTTTTATCTCCTCTCTGCCAGCCTGCCCCCTTCTGTTCACTTTGCCTTTTGGGGCTTTAGGGCAAGTTAAACCTCCCCTTCTTTAACATTGACATCAGCTCGAATGTCCTCTGCTGAAGTTTGCACTCCTCACTGTTTTAGGGAGAGGATGAGACCAAAATAGCTGATTACCTCTGAGGATCAATGGGGAACATGGGGACTTGCCTTCCATAAAAAAAAAACCAAAAAAAAAACCAAAAAACACCCCAAAACAAGCTTGTTGTTCTTTCTTTCCTTCTCCCTCATTTCTTTTTTGGCACAAATTCCTGCTAAGTGATGTCAAAGTAATACTTCAGTGTATTTGATAATCTTTATTTTTGTGGAAGATGGTAGGAAGAGCTCGGAGCTGGAATTAATAAATAATAATAATAGAACAGAGAGGTAGAGAGCCTCCTACAGGGTATTGGAGTTTCTATGAGTCTGCAGCTCCAGGATTTTTTTTGGTGGATGTTTCAGGATGTATAAACAGTGTTACACATCCTTGCCGTACTGTCCGTGCTCAGCAAACAGACAGTGCTCCTTTCCGAAAGGAAAGGAAGGACAATTCAGGCATAGCCATGGAAAAAAAGACCCTTGGAAGCTGAGGAAAGCTGAGTACCTTGGTTATGGGTGCATTGGCACTTTTGGGATGAGTAACTCCTGAGCAGCAGTGGTAAAATGCTTCTCCCCAAGCACTGGACACATCCTCTGGGTACTGCAGGTGCCTCCAGCCACAGCCAACTCCTCCAGGCTCAGCGGGTATGAATGCACCCTTCTTCATGGAATTATTGAGGGGGGAAAAGGTCTTAAAGATCATCGACTCCAACCATTAACCCAGCACGTCCAAGCCCACCACTGAGCCATGCTCCAACTGCCACATGCACACACACCCTTCATCCTCTAGAATAAATAGTGAGCGATGGCATCCCCTGCCCCGTGGAAAATGGGTTGTGCTCCTGAGTGCCAGCAGAAAAGCGACTGTAACTTGCTGATTTGAAGACAAATAGGCATAGCCCAAATGTTAAATAAAGCAAAAAGCAAACACAAAATTGAGTGCCCTCCTTGTCTTTTAGGCTTGAAGAATGTTTAGTGAATGATAGAAATGATAATTGTAGAGTAGGAGTCTCTGCTGTTACGCGTAAGAGTATTAGCATAACTTTCTTCTCAGAAGGAAAGAAAACAGGTAATGGAGAAAGAAATTTTTGCAAAATAAGTCCTTCCCAAAGTGATTCTTGGGACCCACACAAAGGACTATCCAGAGAATGTTGTTCTCCTTTCCATAGGTGAGTTGCTGTGGACAGAGACAGGCGTTCTGCCTCAGTTTCATTTAGTCTTGAGCTATGTTTTCTGTCTCTCACTCAATTTTAATGTTTCTGATTACATTAAATAGTTCTACATGACAAAAGCTTCAGGTACTTTACTCTGAAGCCAGGTCATGATTGCTTACAAACAGGAGCCTGTACAGTCCAAAGTATTTGTTCTGCAAGTTATCTAAATAGCCGGTGCTTGTAAAATACCCTGCTCGCTGCCTGAGGGAAGATGATGGCCAAGGAAAACGATGCAGCAGTGGTGAAAGCACTGCACGCAGTGAAAGTGGAGGTTATTTTCAGCTGATGACTGCTTGTAGAATAGGAAATGGTAACAATCTTCTTAGATGCTGTAGATTGCATTTTTAGAAGAGAAGGATGCCAGATTAGGAACGAAGCATTTTCAACATTTTTGGCATCTAGAAGAATAATGGTGTGCTAAGCTTAGAACTGCGATGACAATTTGGGGAAGCGAGTGTAGTGGTTGGTTAGGTTTTATCCAGGGTGAAGCAGCTCTTCTGGAAAGATGGTGTGTTCCTGGAGAAAATCAGCATTTTCTAGTGAGGTATTCTGTAGTTCCCTCTTGCCTACCTTGTTTCCTGCGGAGTGTTTGTGCTGGTTTATCTCGTGCTACAGTAAATTCAGTGTCAGTAACACAGCTGAGTCTGAGAGTCCGGGAGCTGCGCTGCGGATCAAAGCTGGATACAGCAGAGAACGAATAAGAGTTCAGAAGAGTTCCAGTGAAATGGCAGCCCTGTCTACAGAGGAGTGCCTAAAATATGGAGAGCATCAGACTGGTCCTTGAATCTTATCCTTCAGTGCCAGTCTTGGTGACTATTATGTAAATATGCATAAAATACCTAAAATAACTTCCAGTCGATTAAAAAGTGGGTCGTTTCTACTGCTACAAGAATTGTTTTTAAACCAATGAGTCATTCAAGACTGGAGTCTTTGAGCACTTTGTACTTATTTGGGCCAGACTGGCACCTTTCAAAGTGTCAGTTGGACTAGTTAATTTTTAAAAAACTAGGATTTATCAATTTACTCTGAAGATCTGACATTCCTGAGTGGTCTGCTCTTTATTTGAAACACAGCAAATAATTTAAAACCCAAAAAAAAAAAAAGGGCTCGATCTGAAATAATTAAACCGTATATAATAATTTTTTTTCCAATGGCAATTCATTAAACCTAAAAAGCAGAAACAGAAAGCCAAATGCTATAAACCATTAAGTCATCTTGAAAAAGCAAAACCGCGTTGAGGCTACTTTGCACCTTCTCTCTTCTCCCCCAGTCTCTCAGCAAGCTGACACAAGTTACAGCCTGACTTGAGCGGCAGCAGAGATCAAGGCGTGTTCCCCACCTCGCCGGGTTCAGAGAGCTGATAATGTTCCAGATAAGAGCAGAGCACGTGTGTGCCTCGCTTGGGCGCCCTGATCGCCTGACCCCCCCTCGGAGAAGGCTCTTCTCTCTCTCCCCTCCTGGCTTTATGTAAAAATCCTCCTGTGCCATTTAACCAAAGGGAAACCTCGCCGATGTGCGCTAGCGAGAGTCTCGTTACAGGTAACTGGATTTTGCAAATCGGCTTAAGTGAAAAGGAGCAATATGCAAGAATTTTAAACTTCATTTACAGCACAAGGGTACTTCAGGTGCGTTTATTTATGGTCATATCACGTAGAGAGAATCCCAGACTGGAAAAACCTGATAACATTTGGGAAGAATCGGGTCCACACCTGAATGTCACAGCTCACACACATCCCTTTCTCTTTACTGCATTTTCCTCTGTCTCTGTACGAGTGGCCTGGCCTGAGAATAAATGGCTTCTTCTTGTTTGTGCCAGTTCAGTTTCAGCAGAAAGCAGAGATTATGTTCGTGCTGTGATAAATTCATGGTAAGCACAGACAAGGAAGGCGTCACCATTACTGGGAGTGAGAGCCAGTGTGAATTTGAGGAAGTTAGTGGATTAATACCTCGCTTGTGAAGACTGTTCCGTTTTAATCCCTTCACTATATACGGTGATTTATCTTTTTCTTCAAAGAAAAGATACAATCTTTTGATTTATTTACACCATCATGCAGCATTTTGCATCCCTAAATATTTTTGCAGTTGCTCTTTGCTTGACCCTGAAAAAAATCCCATTTCTCATACGACCTGAATACGTTTCCCTGTTCTGGAGGTTTTCCATGATAAATGTGTCTTCAGAACAGCAGACTTTAGGATGGTGTGTAATATTCTATTAGCAGCAGCACAGCTGTCTGCAGAGCTTTGTCTCTTATATCTTCAGGTCCTGCAGAGTTGTTTGAAGCCCGTGTGGCTCTTGAACTCTCCGAAAACACGGCCACCCTGATGGGAAGGGAAGTGGCAGGGATGTGGCCAGTGCTGGAGGTGGAGTGTAGATGACCTGCTTAATTAATTGGAAAACCGTGAGAACTTCTTTCCACCAGCAGCAGTGGAAGCTGGTGGTGTGGTCTGTCTGGATTAGGGTGTATAAACTGCAGGGATTGTGGTATTTTACACAGACTTCCTAAGTACTTAAGATGATTCAAAGCTCCATAAATGAGATTAAGCTGTAACGCTGCAGCATTTTAATACCTCGGGAGTGAAGGGGGAGAGGATTCTTGCTTAGCATGTAAATCACAAGTGGCCTCCAAGTTCCTGAATCTTTGTGATACCTGGCATTTTACACTGGAGCTTTCATGGCCTGTATTAAGAGAAAACCCAACCATTAAATTTGTGTAAAAGTTACATTTTCCTCCAGAGAAGTTTGCTTGCTGAATGTGTTTTTAAAAACCCCCAAAACCAAACAAACCACCCCAAGTGTGCCATCTTTATGAGTAATTTCAGATGATCTGGATAAGGAACCAGTCTTATTAAAGTTGTACTGTGCACAGATCTTAAGTCTTGCCAGTTCAAACTCTGGCTCTTCTCCATGGGCTTTTTCCCAGGATTTTTTTTTCTTGAATACTCTCTTAAGGATGCTGGCATTCCAAGTAACAGGCCCTAAAGCAGCTCCTGGGATCTGAGTCAACAAGGACTGAGGATAGATTTATTAAGATTTGTAAGGGGAGAAAGCAGAAAAAAAAAAAAGGGTTTTTGGGGGTTTTTTGGATGGCATTTCTGAGATACAGAAAGGGTTTGGGTATGACAGGGTGTGGAACCCTGCCCACGATCCCATGATCTCCATGGGCAGGACTTTGTTGTGCTGAGGTTTTGGCTGGGTGTGTGTTTTGCCCAGGTGTGAGTCAGTCTGGGCCTTGCAAAAGCCCTTCAGTGCTGATTTGGTACCAGCCTTGGCTTCTCTTCTACTCTGGGGTGGGGTTGGGTGTAATTTTGTTTTCAAAGGAGAGCAGTTAAAAACTGGATAGGGAGCAGCTGCCTCACACACCTGTGTGCTGTGTTGGACTCCCATCTACTCCTTAGCCCTGAATCTACTAAATATTTCAGGGATGAAATGTCCTTAAAATCCCTTTCCAGTGCCACAAGGCCTGACCTTTGCTAGTGTTCTCCTCGCCTCTTGTTCTAACACTGAAAAAATACTCCCTTTTACTTGCCTAATTTCTAACCAAAATTGTATTTTTTTTTTTTCCTGTAAAGGATTAATTTCTCTCGGGCCCTTATTCCGTTTTCCCACATGTTGCTTTTAGTCAATGTGGCTTTGTCAGAAGCAGTCTGGTTTCCACAGCAACGAGTTGTTAGCACCAAAGATGTCAGAGCTCCAAGGTAGGGAGGGGAGGGAGCTGCATTTTCTGCCTCAGCTGCTGTGCCACGGTACCAGCCTTGCTGCAGCCACGCTACAGCACAACGTCTCCATTGTCTTGCTGAAGAGTAGAAGCCTTTCAGTTTTTTTTCTACTCTTCCCTTTCCAATCAATTTACAGTCAAAATTTGACACTTGGGAGGTGGATGGGGCTTGATGGTTCCTCGATGCTTTGAAGCTTCCTGTTCTTTCAAGTCCTCTCTCTGTTCTAAGGGCGCTGCTGTGTCCTCTGCTTTTTAAAGGGTTTTTCTGTGGGCAAAGTAGGGCTCTTGCATACATACAAACCCCGTAGCAGTAGGTTTGTGATAAAGGGGAGCAGAGCACTGTTCTTTCTGCCCCGTGTTCAGCGTCTGCCTGTGAATGATATCACGAGAAATTGTCAATCCTTTCACCTTGCCCAGTAATGGGAAAGCTGTTCCAATTAAACCTGCTTGGTTGGGTTTTCCAAGGCACCCATTTCCTTGGGGTGGGAACTGAGCCTCTCCGCTGCTGACCTTGGAATATTGCATTATTTGAAAGGATTTTCTAAAACACGGTTAACCTGCGAAATTCATTGCCCCGGGAACCGAGAGGTTGTGATGCTGTGAAAATCTTGAAAGAAAACAGGGCTCTTCAGAGCTTTTCAAATGTGAGGAAACCCCCTGTAGTTTTAATATACTGTACAAATTTGGCTGTGATCTTCCAGATCCCGTTGTTACAACTGATAAATACAAAACTGTCAGGATAAATAATGAAACTTCCAGCTTCAGAAGGCATATTACTGCTTCTCTTGTGTTAAATGTAGTGCTGCTGCAGGGCTGCAATATCCACTCTCCTGAGGAGAGGGAAATGGAGCTGTGGCTGTGCCTCTGGGTAATGTCCATCCCTTGCACAACAGTTTCATGTAAGGGTGTGTCTTCCTGGGCAACTTGTACTTGTCTAAACTTGGGTGTAAACATACGATGAAATAGGGTTTTTTTGCAACAGCTGTTCATATGTAGATCCTTTTTTCCCCTCCTCTTCCGAAAAGCAGGGCAGGAGGGCACTTTATGAGACTTGGCTTGTGGAAATACAGTGTAATGTTACTGAAAGTTATTTTCAGGCACATTCTGCTCCTCATTTTCACCTTTAATATGAATTAGGGTAAAACTCAACTGCTAAATACAGTTAAAACCAGAAGCTGAAACTTTTAGGGATGGGTAGTTAACACTTTAAACTGGCTTAAATATATGATTAAATTGTGCACCCCAATGCAGGATTTAATTAAAATTTTGCATGTCTGCTATTGACTTTTAAAGGCTAAGCTTTGCATCTGGAGCTTGGAATAGAATTGCAAACTACTTTGGTAGCTGGTTATATTCTTTATTCTTTGTTTCACTTTCTTAGCAAGCATCTGGCTTTGCATCAGAGTTTGTGGTTCGTAAGTTGTGCTTTTACAAAGGGCAAAATATCTGCATGGCTGTCCTGTGCACTGGAATGAGGTGGTTTTCCAGATTTATCACGTTAGTTGGAAGGGTTTAAAACCTACAAAGTTTGTTTGAAAACCTACAAAGCAGCATCTCCCCAGATTGCTGACACCAGAGTGCAGGGAAGCAGACTGCCAAAGTGAGAGCGGCGCGTGAGGAGAGGTCAGTTTAGAAATCAGTCCCACCTCTGGGGGATTAGTACCAAGTAGAATTTTGCTCGAGTCTCTTAGCCCTGTAATAACTTTTTTCTGGTACTGAGATGCTGTTGTTGAAGGCCTCTTGAAGGCGGAGGGAGTGTGAGCGTGACTTTCCTTTCCAGCTGGATTTCAGAAATCCTGCTTGCCAGGGTGTCTCTGTCGTGACAGGTGTGACTGCCTTGGCTTGGGCTGGGCCCGTGTGTCTGTTCCTGTTGAAAAATGGGGCAAGACACTGAAGATCTGCAAAACCCGGCCTCTTGCTGCACTCGGGAGGAGAAAACAGCAGTATACATTATTGATAAAACACTTCATACAAGAGCGATTATTTCTGAGTGTTCCCCACCTCTCTGCTGTCTGAATCACTTGTGGAGGTGTGGAGGGCGAGCGCTGTGTTGTGTGCACAAAAGCCAAGTCTCCCAGAGAAAATCAGGGAAAAGTTCCCACAAGTGTTCGTTCAATCAAACATCCAACCCAGCAACAGTAATTTATTGTTAAATGGGTCTTGCTGTTTGTGGCTGTCTTCATTTTTGGTGAAATGAGGTAATAACTGTGTAGCACTGCTTGGCTCTAAAAGCAAAGCAGGATTTTTCCTCCATCCTACAAGAAAGGAGCAGGTTTCACAGAAGGGCAGTCCTGGAGGAGGGGAAGGGCTGGAGCTTGGAGCCTGGGCAGTCAGTGTGGCAGAAAGGGCAGCGTGGGCAAGCACCCATGATCCTGCTCACTGGGGAGCTTCTGCCACATCTTCTTTACCAGAGCAGAGCTCGTGGGGAGGTCGCTGTCCTCTGGTTCTGTAAAACTTCTAAACCCTTTTGGATGTAAACCCTCTAAACTCAAACACCTCAGGCCCCTGGCTGTGCTGGGACTGTGTTGTGTGCTCAGCAGCTGCTTTCTAACTCAGTCATGAGTTCCAGATATTGGTTTCTGCTTCTGGAGGGTGCTGTGACTGGGCAGACCAAAAGGGAAATTTCCATCTTTTTAGGCTTGATCTTCCATCTGCGTTTGAGCTAAGTTAAAACAGGGATGGCTTGGTAGGGAGAGGTGTTGTTATTAGCATCACTGCTAACCAACTTCTGGTGTGCACAGCACAGCGAAGTCATCACCGAGGAGCATTGCCCTGTTTTATATTAAAAATTTATAATAGTAATGTGTCCCATCACTGCTTGGTTTCCTGCTGTGTAGAGGATTACCAGGAGACCACTGCTTGTCATTCCCCCTTTATGTGCACAAGAGCATTTAATGCTCTTTGGCTGAGATGAACACTGTTAATAAATTATTAATATAAATTAAGATTCTGGTTTATGTTGCTTCTTATTACCAAGGGCTCCTCGCCTTCTCTGAAGACGAGTATCCTTTAAAGGTCCCAAGTCCACCAAGCTGGGGTTTTTTTTTGCAAAAGGGCTGACCAGGATAGAACTCCCTCAATTTCAACTTTTTGACTTGAAACCATTCATAGGAAGAACTTTTCTAATGCAGTGACCCTACTGAGAAATTAGGCTGCATTGAGGTGCCTGTTCAAGCCTTCAAATGATGCGTCAACTTTAATTAAAAAATGAATTAACTTAATAAGATAATTTACACTTTCATACCACATTTAATCTAAATTTTCAAGTTATTCATCAAAATACCTTCTACCTGTGGACTGTAACAATCTTTTGATTCCTGTGCAAGTTTTGTTGCATGATAATACAGAAATCCTGTACAGAGCAGTTGGTATCCCCGCTTCAGAACTTGTGGGGGTTCTCTAATTTTCCGTTTACTTTTAGGAAATGGGTTAAATTTATAAAGCACTTCCCTAAGCGCACAGATAGAATCCTGTGCGGGTTGTGAGCCGGCAGTGAGTACTGCTGACTGATCCCTGCAGCTGAGACATCAGCAGCGAGGAGCTCTCTCTCCCTTTGGTGGGGCTGATGGCCATTAAAGGCCCACAGCTGACTGCTTGTTTTGCAGGGAGTATTTCTAGGGAGCCCAAAATCAAGTATTCCTGGGAGCTCTGACGTCCTCCCCCTGGTTTGGGAGAATTTCATCTGCAAATACTCGTGGTTTTGTGCTTTCATTCACGCTTTTTAACTTTTTTCTTCTGTGTAATCAGAGCAGAAGTTGATTCCCTTTCTCTTCCACCCCCACCTTTTTCTGCTATTCATTCTCTGGAAGGATTACATTTTAACTACTGAATGTCAGTAAATGTCAACTTTTGCTTCCACCCCAAAACTTCAAAATTTTTATTAAAAATTATACGAGGGGAAAGTCATCTGTGAGACATGACTCTTTACATTTTTTCCCTTTTTCTGAAATTCATTTAGCAGTCAATAAATAGAAATTATAGTTCTGAAGTATGGCTCAATTTGCTACTATTTTTTTCCCAAACTACTAAATTTGGTGGTTTCAATATGTAGCTTTATTTAATAAGGCACCGAAGAAGAGAAAAAGTAAAATTGCTTTAAAAATAAAACCAGAATTTGTACTTGAACTTTTTCTGAGGCAAGATAGAATTGTATTATCTCTACTTTTTCTTTACAGTTGATATGCTCCCCATTTAGTGAGGCTTTTCCCCCTAATTTTATTTTATTTTCACTAGTTATATAGAAATATAAGCTCTGCTATATTATTTTCATGTTTCTTGTTTTCTGAAATCATGGACCTTGTTAGCCTAAAATAAAATTCATTGCTTTGCCCTTTTTTTCATGTTTGTATATATCTTGGTGTAAGAACATGAGAGCCAAAATTTGTATTATTTAGAGAAAAGGGAACAGATAATCATTAATTACTGGGAACTGTAGCCCACTAGAGGCTTGTTAGTAACTGCAAAATACACAACAAACCCAAACTTGTAGGATGAGTAACTAAACCAAAACCGTCAGATGCCTTTCTGCCTTTTTCCTGAAAAGCCTGTTGGAGTTTGGCTTGAATTGGGAGTTCAGGTCTGAAGCTCTCTTTATTTGCTCACTGACTGTGAAAGTGGAAGTCCATAAGCATTTTGGGGAATACTCAGGCTTCTGTAATTCTGTGAATGGCGGATCTAGGAAAGAGGAGTCCCAAAGCAGATGGTGCTGCTGCCATTCCACCTGACTGCGCTGTCTTTGTGCCTCTGACCCTCCACGAACCCAAGGTGCTCTCATTTAACATTGTCCCCGTGAGGCCTGTGCTCCACCTTCAACATTTACATCTTCCCGTCTATCCACACAGGATTATATTTTGCATCTTAAAATTCGCCAGAAACGTGAGTAGAAAAATTCGGATATTATGAGGCTTTTATTAATCAGAATATGCCAAAGTTTACTTCATTATTTAGTTCAAGTGCTCCCAGGACTTGGGAGGAGCCATGAGGCACCATTAGTGTTTCTGCCTTTTGGCCAAAGCACTTTCTGCATGCAGTTGTTACTTCCCCGAGCACTTTTGGAAGGCCGGGGGAGCACTGGGGAATGCTCCATGTGCTGTTTCCCTCCAGGCTGGGCCGGGAGCTGTCCTGGGGGAGGAGCACAATCACTGCCCCAAATCACCGTCCCACGGAGCCTCCGTGCAAAGGACAGGCTTGGACTGCACTAGGAGGAGTATTCTGGGATTGTGCGTGCCTCTGTTCCCCCAGTGCATGTGCTCTCCCAAATGGCTTCTCTGCTCGGGGGGCCCAGGTGGGAGGCTGAGAGCAGCTGAGTGCATCGGGGGGAGCCTGCGGATGGGCCAAAGTCACTCCCTCAGCGTGAGCGTTCCTGATGAGGAGCCTGGGGAAGAGCGAGGGGACACCTCACTGGGGTCTTCAGCACCCTCCGTGAGGGCGGCCAGGGGCAGGGATTGATCCCACCACTCTCGTGACCAGGGGGAGGCCCCAAAGGAATGACATGAAGCCAGAGGAGGTTTGGGGTGGGTGTCAGAAAAATGTTCTTCCCCCAGGAGTGGTGGAGCACAGAACAGGACCCCCAGGGAGCGGGCCCAAGGCTGCCAGAGCTCCAGGAGCGTTTGGATAAAGCTCTCAGGGACAGGGTGGGGCTGTCGCTGCACTGGATGATCCCTGTGGGTCCCTCCCCACTCAGGATACTCCGTGATTCTACCAGGGCTGTGACCCAACGCTGAGTACAGGTGTCAGGCTTCAGTCTGTAGCCTTCATTTAGGGAAGGCAGCAAGGATTTGTGTCTGCAGCTGGCTGATGGAAAAGCCCATCAGCCTGCTTCCCCTTGCCTGCCACTGCTGTTGAACTGGGGTCTCTGCTGAAGCAAGAGACGTAAGTATTATAAAAGCCATAGAGTTGGCCAGTCTCAGACTTCTACAGTTTGATTACAGTTATTTAAAATTCTCTTCTTAAAATATAATGTATTATTCATTGCCCCACAAGTCAGGAAGTATGAAATAAGTACCTTCTAATTTCACCTATTTTATTGATAGCTTGAAATGGGAGAAAAAGAGGCAGGAAATTACTTGCTTACCTTAGACTTTGTAAGACAAAAAAAGTGAGGTACACAAATGGTTTGGTATAGTGCAGTAGAACTGAGGAAAATAAAACCATCAAATAAGTACAGTGGGGCTGAAAGACATGGAGGTAATGACCCTTACTGAAAGAAGAGAGCAATCAGATAAATAAATCTAAGAATTATTGATTTTATGATTTCTTTTTTAAAGTAAAATAAAGCAAAATCAGAGTGGTAGAAAATTACTTTTTTTTTTTTTTTAAAGGCAGTGTAGTGGCGCAATTTCATGTCGTATAATGCTGAAATTAAGCTAATTCCTGGTTTTGATTATTGGGTCAATCAGGCATTAATAAAGGTAGCAAGTCTTTTATTCAAGTCTTTGATTCTTTACTACACCAGAAAAATTAGACTGCATTTGAGCAAAGCAAAGGAAGAAGTTGCAGTAAAGAACAGTGAGTTTAATACAGCTGAGGGCTGTATTAAGTCATCGATTCCTCTGCTTTCGTAAATGATTTTCAAGCAGAAGTATGAGGTCCAGATTAATAACAGTAAAGTCATCAATACTGTGTTACAAAATCAAAACAAAGTGAAGACAATACTTCTCCAGAAGATGTGAGGAATAGGCAGAACTAAAACATTGAGCCTAATGCATGCAGATGCTTGAGTTTTTCTCTTCTGGGGATTCATTAATGACAGCACAGCAGCATTAAAGAAGTTAAAGAACTTTCTGTGGAGACCCTCAGTTATATTTGGTGCATCAGGGTTGATCTGATTCTCTACAGTAGTGCTGGAACCACTTAATGTGTGGATGGAACTGCTTTTGCAGCCTGCAGATCTCAGCATCAAGTGACAGATACTGCCTATCAAGGAAACATCAACCATCTGAATTGTTCCAAAGCAGATCGCTCTGGATAAGGGGTATTTGAAGGGAGGAGAGCAGTGATGAAAGCTGAATGGATGTGGTTTGAAGACAGCATCAGGAAAAAGCATCTCAGAATGCTGATTACTTTCCTGATGTAATTAGCCTCTAGGGCAGTATCGGAGTTCATTGTGGAAAGAAACAAAAATAACCACCAAAGACATTGTCCTTGCTCAGGCAAAATATCTGTAAGTTGAGAGAGTGGTTTATCTTGAGGAAGACATCAGATCTGTGACTAATGTGATAAATCTCATGTAAGGAGAAAAAAAATAGATGTCAGGAAAAATGATGCTGCTGTGAGGTCAATGCTATGAGTGCTCTTTCCAGGGAACTCTTCTGTGCCTCTGGAAAAGGCAGAATTGGGCTGGACCAAGAACTTGGCTTCCCGGTGGGATTGCCTTGGTCTGCATGGCCTCACATTTCTTAGTATTCTGACAGATTTGAAGGATGATTTTCCTGTGCTGAACTGAAATTGTTTTGCAGGAGTGGTTTGGGCAGTAATAAGATTTGAGGGAAAAGTTGTTTTGACTACGAAAAATACAAATTTTGTGTTCAGTGATTTGCCTGTTACTTTGATCTGAGGTTTATTGAAGGGTGAATTTTGTTCCAGGCACGTCTTACCCTTTCACCCTTAAAATCATCTCAAGTTCACCCAAATTCCGTATCTCTAATGATCAGTCTGCTCTCACATGCACAAAGCTCCCTCATAAATAGCAGTTTTGTGTTGGTAAACTGAGCATTCAGATCTAGGAGATGTCAGGGTCCGTGCTGTGTTTATACTTCTGACTGTCTTGCACTCTGTATTTTCTATCCAACTTAAGGATTTTTCAGCGCAGAGACAAAAATGTTAGAGTGGTAAATGATTGATTTCAAAAGCTGTTCTCATTGTCATTGTTCAGTGTATAGATTTCTTTATTTCAGGGTAGCTTAGACAGGGTTCGGGTTTGTTTTGTTCGTTCCCTCCTGCTTGTGCTTTGCGGAGTTTCACTCTCACGGCTGGATCTCTGTTATTTTTGCAGCGTGGCTTTAAGATAAGTTTGCATTGTCTCTGCTTTGTGTGTGTGGAGCGGGTGAATTGGTTCAACTTGTAAAATTCCACCGAATTCTGTGAGCTGCTTATGAAATACCTCCGATGAGGGAGGCTTGGCTGTGGCTCCCCCCACAGGTACTGGTGACACTTTTTAGACCCGAGCTGTGTCCGAGCTGGGAGTGCCCAGGACTGGGGCCAGTGCAGGCCCTGGGAAAGGAGGAATAGGCAATTCCAGAGCTCCTGTGTGGCCCAGGAAGACAGCAGGAGGAGAATGCAGGGTTCTGAGAGGAGCATTCAGCCTTGGCTGGGCCACAGGGCGCTTCTTCCTTGTGCTGCACTTTGCAGAGGAGCTGGGAGGGGCTGCAGATGGAGCTGCTGTCACTCTGCATCCCAGCCTGCATCCCCACCGTGCTCAGGGTGCAAGGATGGAGTTAAAGGGGAGGAACGGGGAGTTTAATACATTCGGGTTACTTGACCACCTTAATCCTGAAGTTCACTAATGTTAGAAAGACCGTTTTAATCATATTATAAAAATCTGTGTTTTGCTTTTGGTAATTATCACAAAGGCCTGCTCTTGGCGAGTAGAAGATAGACAAACGATTCTCTTTTTTTTCTGCGACATTTTATTTATTATGTATTTATTGAAAGGGTATTAAATGGTTCAGAGAAAACAATTTAGAGAAACAGCAGAACTGATGGAATTGCTCAGCTCTGCTGTGTGCACAGAATTTATATGATTAGGATTTATTATAGTTTCTGTCATCTCTGTTGAAGATTGCCAAATAATTTATGCCAAAGCACCCCACTGCAGTAAAGCGTAAAAAAAAGTAGCATCCAGTGACTGGTTTTGTCCCAAAAGAAGGCTGTGACCCAGAAAAGGATCTGAGAGTCCTGACTCCGGTCTGTCTCCTAATGGCAGGAGCTTTGAACCTTGACCGAGCCATAGCAGTCCATGGGAATGCATGTAAATACATTGTGCTGTCAGTAAAATCCAGGGCCAAATTTTCCAGGCAATTCCAGGGCCAAGAGCTGCAGACAGCTCGGAGTCAGTGCCACGTGGAGGGAATGGCCCACAGCAGCCTTCAGGGAGCCCTGTTCAGGAGTTCAGTGGTTTATTGTTGATGCAGTACCTTACCATGAATGTTCTTCCTTTGTTTCTCTGAAGCCTTTCCAGTGAATCCTGCAACCTGGGCCTTGACTGCTCCACTGCCAATTGATTGGTTTTGTAGTAAGGAATATGCCAAGGAGACGATTCAGTTTTTACTTCTTTGTTTTTCTTTACAAAAGTTACTTCATTTGCCTAAACTGGGTCAGAACTTTGGGGTTTTGAGTTGCCAAAGCTTCTTTTACAGGTGCTTCTGTGTGTGCAGTGGTCACAAGACACACTGCAAATGGCCCTGGTGGGAAAATAAACTCTTTAGGCTGGGTTTTCCTTTCCAGTTTTTACTCAGCTCAACTCTGTATATCAGTGTAATGTGAAAAATGTAAACATTTCTGGAGTTTCGGAAGAGGCAGCCCTGTGTGCTCTGAGCAATGAAAAGGATCCTCTTCGGGGTGTTCCAGGAGAGATGGGGGCTCCAGGGCTGGAACAGAGGGAGGCAAGGTGTGGGATTGTGGATGTGGTGCCTGCTCTCTTCCACGGGTGGAATTGGCAGCGACCACTGTGAATTCGATACTAACTCTACCCAAATAATAAAGACTGGGAAACAAGATCTCTGAGCTAAAGGCCAAATAAATAATAAATCCCCTCTGAGCACAAGAGATTCTTGATAATAAGAAAATCTATGGAACAGTATTAACAGGCAAAGAGCATGGAGATGGGAAAGATAGGGTGAGGAATGTGACTATTGACTGTGTGCCCTGGATTTTAGGACAGGCAAGAACAAATGTGTTTTGGAAGGTTTGCATAGTCAAAGGAGATAATGTTATCATATGTGGCCTAGATGAAATCTGGACTGAGAAATATTGCAAGAATGTAACAACACTATGGACTATTTATAAATCTGCAGTCTTTGACAGTATCTTTGCAGAATGCAACCTTTAAATTTCACCTTTCAGGTGCCAGAGAGCACCTGATATACATATCTTTCTATCTTTTTCTTTTGCCAGATATCTGTTTGGCTTTGTACCTTTTGCATGGTAGGTAAGACAACTGTGTGGTTGTATCCAGGAGAACAAAGTTATTGCACACACTGCAAAACAGCCAGGGATTTAAGGCCAGGGCCTGCAGAGTTGAACAGAGCTCAAAGGTGGGGAGAATTTATTTACAAGATTCCAAAGACACGGGCACTGTGCAGCTTTAAAAGTTGCAGCCAGAGCTCTTTCGGGCAGAGCAAGAGGTGGGGTTGTGGTAAATGTTAGAATTTCAAGTTTTCAGACATATCTAAAGGAGGATGGCAGGCTCTGTGGCTCACTTCACTTGATTCACATTCTTGGATTGGTTTCTGTTTCATTTTTAGTTCATATAAATAATTGCTTCATTTGAATAGGAAACTTTTTTTTTTTTGGAAAATTATTTCTTTGGTTTGTGGGTTTGGTGCTATTCTGGGATAGCCAGAATTTGGGTCGTGAAAAATAGGCACTTACTCATTTGAGTTAAGCCTCCAGACTTCAGTCCTGTTCCTTCAGCCAAACCTTATTCCGTCTTTCTCAACAGGCAAGATAATTTTTCTTTCTGATTCAGAGGCTGAATCACCCTTTATTAGAAATTGCCTGGGTAAGCATGTTACAGAGTTGGGAAGAGGCTTCACTTCCCCATTCCAAGTCCCAAGTTCTTGTGGTCTTTTCACAGAAGGTTCCCTGGGATAAGTGAGTGAAACAGATACTTCTGTAGCAGTCCCTTGAGAAATAGCAGGAGGGTTTTTCCAGTAGTTCTTGCTATGGCAGTGTATAATCTAGAAAGTAAATGCAGCTCTGGCCCTGAGAGCCCTGGGTGCAGCTCTCTGCTGCTGCCACTCTCGTGAAACTTGCCTTAGAGGCTTTCTTCTGAATTCNCTGCTGCTGCCACTCTCGTGAAACTTGCCTTAGAGCTGTCTTCCTTTTTCAGGCTTTCTTCTGAATTACCCCTCACCCTTTAATGAATCCATGTATCCCTGAGGAGGTTTTCTTGCTAAGGCTCACCTTTTCTTTTGTTGTGTGGTGGTTGGTTTTGGAAATACCTCCCTTAAAACTGAGCAGGAAACGGTATTGTGATTACCTGAAAACTCTATCAAACGCAACAGTTTGTATTCCCCACACTAAGAAACACCCAGGAACTTTTTTAACTCCTCAGGAGAAGTGAGAATAGCTACACCCTTCCCAAAACAGACAGTGGTTTCCCCTCAGCTGGGCTCTGAGGAACTCGGGGCCATGTCCCTCTTGCCAGCTTGCATTTCAGGTGTGAAAACTGGGAGCCACTGCACACTGTGGGAATGCAAAGAGTTCTCTGTAAGAGCTGGAAGGACTCAAGTGGGAGACCCTCATCTAATTCAGGCAGAGCAAGGATCTGCAAGTAGATTTTTGCAGCCAGACTTAATAGGAATTTGGCTGTGCGATATTGGCTGATCTGGAAATCCGGGGGCTCTTGGTGGTTTGCTGTGGTGGCTCTGTCCAGGACCTATGAATGGTTTTCTACCCATCTGCTGTATATTTTCATGTGGAAACTTCTAGTTTTGATGAAAATAGTTCTAATCTTGCAGTTGGAAATACAGATAGTGATAGATAATTATGAATTATGGCAGAGCACCCCCCCACCATGTTGAAAATCTCACAGTTTAGAATAGTTGCTGCTAAGAAGAAACGGAGACTTCAGGAGTTTTGAGTTTCAATGCATTAAGGTTTGAAAAATGTCTCCAGATCCTGCAGTAGTTGATATCATCATTTAGGATTAAGAAGTGTTTTGAAAGGGATCGCATTTGATGACCGGGTTGAGCTGGACCTGCACAGCTGCGTGATGAGAACAATGTATCACTGTCTTGATGTTCTTCCCCAGACCTTCAGAGATTCTCCTCCCTTGCCCAAAACAGAGCCCTGGGAGTGCAGAAGCCTGTGGTGGCAGGGGCACTGGGATGCTCTTCAGAGCTGGTCTCCTGCTGGTTGTGAGCAGCCCTTGTAACTTCCATCCCAGACTAACGGGGGGCAGGAGGGTCAAACATGTGCCTAAATTTACAAACAAATATGAAATTAACGCCGTGAAGATGGGCCAAGAGACGGTTTCTAAAGGTTTTCAAAGCCCCTGCTTGGGAAAGTATTATATGGCCATAGATAAATAAACATAAAACATTTTTTGCTGATGGGAGAAGGATTAGCCCATGGAAATTGAAATTACCACCACTTGACAGGTCTTGGACAAAATCCTGCATATCAAGCGAGTGTCATCCAGATCTTCTGGGGTGTGGCACGATGTTCAAAATCTGCAAATTCCCCTTACCCTTGCAGTCCCCACCTGGGGATCTGTCTTCCCGGCCGGGGGGAAGAGCATCGCGCCCTAGCGCCTTCTCCCCTTGCCCCTGCCTGCTGTGAAGCGTTGGAGCAGCCCTGTGGAGGGAGCAGCAGCTGCACGCTCGGACAATCCGACTCCCTGTTAACATGGCTCCAGTGCAGGGGTGTTTCCCTGTTTCCCTGGTGGGTCACCTCCAGGAGGATGCGACTGGATGAGCACACGTTGCTTCTGTGAAAGCATCGCCTCGGGAGTCAGGAACACTTCCACGGGGCAGCTGTTTCCAGGGTACTGATGTTAATTGGAAGCAGGCAGGTGGCTTCCGAGTCCCTTTTCCGTTGTCCCAGCCTTGTCGCTCCCTCCTCTCCCCGCCTCAGCCCAGACTCTCTCTCAGACATGCTGACTTGTGGAAGTGAGCCAACATTGCAGTGTACCACAGGCAGCTCCTGCTGCAGGGAGAGGAGGGGAAGGACAGTGCCTTAAGAAAGGGAAACGGATATGCTTCAGCTTGGAAAGATGAAAAGGATCTAATTCCTGGAATGATTCTTGTTTTTCATCAGTGCTTTTGCTACATCTCATTTTTCTGACCCCTGTGCAGTCCTCTCAGCGTGGTGCTGCTTTAGAAGAGACATCAAAACATCAGACTTCCAAATATTCCTGAGATCCTCCTCCTCTTCCTTTTTCATGTACAGTCATGAGGCAGCCAGCACAAGGCAGGGCGAGAGAGGAAATTATTCAGGGATGTGAAGGAAATTCTCTGGATTTTGGCAAAAAAAGCCACCCTTCTATTTTAGCTGCTCTGTTCTACCTGTTTGGTGTCCAACTGCTCCCTGCCAGCTGGTTGCAGGGAACATGAACCATTCCTCTCTAACCTCTGTCATAGAAATGGAACATGGATGGCGGGGAAGGGGCCCTCTGCTCACACCTCAGTCCACAGCATATCCTGGTATAGGGAAAACCTTCAGGGTGAGGCAAGGTAGCTAAAAACTGAAATAAAGTGGGCAGCAAAATGGAAGATGTTCCCTTCCCTCGGGATCACTGGGGAAATAAAGTCTGCTTGCCTGGAGTAGCTGGAGCTGTGACTCGCCAGGAGCAGGAGTTCCCAGCTGTTGCAGGAGAGTGTCCAGGGCTGGGGTGCTCGGAGGGGCCGGCTGGGAGCCTGGATGGGCTGGGCAGGGGCCAGGTTTGGATGGAGAGGGGAAGCTGTGGAATGGGAGGAATGGGCATTTACCTGCTGAGGGGATCTTGATTCATGGGGACTGGCAGGGTGTTCAGGGCTCCTGAAAGGAAGTGTGAAGGAGGGTATGGCTGCCTATGAACTGGCAGATCCCAGCTGCGTTCTAAGAAGGGTTTTCCAGCATTGTGGATATTAAAGAGCACTTAATCAAGTAATGAGTTCTGTGAGGCACTAGCTGCTCCGGGAGTGTGCTGTGGGGATTGAAAGGAAAGTCATGGTGGATTCTGTTGCCATCGTGGCATTGTAACCAGGGCTGGCTGAGCCAGTGCACCCAGCAAAAGCCATCAATGAGAATTGTAACATAAATAACAGTTTTACTGCAGTGTCACTTGCCTGTGTTGATTCCATCTGTTGAATTCCCCCTCCCCCTGGAGTATTTTTCTTTTCTTTCCTTGCTTTTCTGTACACTGGTTTACTTAGTTTTAGAACATATATTCAGACAAAATAAGGACAAGAAGTCTTGGGAGAACAATCTGCTTTTTCTCTTAATGGCTTTCCTTGCATTTCTAGCTCTGCTGAATGCCGCAGAGTTTTGTTTCTGTTCACAGTCACGCTATTCTCTGTCATGTCATGGCTGTACACAATAAGCAGTTCCAGGGATCTTTATGCCTGGAGGACCATTAAGCTTCCATCCCCAGAGCTATGTACCGAGTTGTGCCTTAGAAGCAGATACAGATCTTTGCTTCAAAGTGCCGACAGCAGAGCTTGCACAGACACGAGTGTGAAAACACACAGCAGTGATTTGAAGCACCAATGAAGTCTTACTGCTGTCCTTGCTGAAGGTTTTAGGGCTTTGTTTTCTTTTTTGCAGACGAGTTAAGTTGGCACAGGTGTGACAGCTTTTAGGATTGAGCGTTTGATGTTGCGCTGGCCGGAGTGACTCCAGTCAGATTCCCGAGAACTGGGTCGAATCTCAGCGTCTCTGCTGCCAGAGACGTGGGAGTAAGTTGCTGTCAGTGCCACTGATGCCAGGGATTTAGCAAGGCTCCCCTTAAGGTAATGCTTAAACAAAGTAGATGAGCCCTACAGAATGGGAGAAGGAAGATTTGAGAGGGGTTTTTTTGTTTATTTCTGGGTTCTTTGGATGATTTAGGAATACTTGAGACAGCTGATGCAGCAGGAGAGAGCCACTGCTTGGTCATGAGACGGAATGCACAAATGTGGGTGTAGAGGAAGAACAGCTCTGTGTGAGAAAGAGCTGGCCTGGGGTGGCACTTTGCCAAGCTTTGCATGCACGGATGGCAACCTGAAATTCATGTAAAAGGGGCTTTAGGTGTGTGGGCAGTGGTATGGCAGCACACTGTCTTTGTTCTGAATTTCTCTGCCAAATGGTGGGGCTGTGAAGAACAGAGCTGCGGGTATGGGGGGAAGCTTGTCAAGGTGTCAACCATCCCCAAATGGGGCTGGGCTGCAGAGAAGGGTGAAAGGAAAGACATGTGGCAAATGGCCACAGCAGGAATCCAGCAGGCAACCCAAAGAGCCTCTGTCAAAGCCCTCCTGGGAGTTCTTGGGTGATTTAATTGCCATTACTGTAGGCACACACACAAAAAATACAGAAAAAGGCTGGGGGACGGCTCAGGTTTTTCTCAGAGCTACTGCTATTTGTGGTTAATGAGATTAAATATGTTCCTAATTTCTGCTTCTACCTTGTTTAGTATTATCACATCTGTGTTAATTTTCATACTGCTGATTAGTGTGAAGGCTAGGAAAGAGAACATCAGATTTAGATCTTCTCAGTGCCTGCTGTCACATCCTGCTCCAGCAAAGCTGTGCCACGGCTTCCTAATGTCGATATCATTGCCCTGCTGTCCCACACAGCAGTACAGGTGATTTTCACGGCACTTAGAACTGAAATTAGAGCACTTGTAATAACATCTATATTTGCTCTCTCCCCTTCTTTCTGTGAAAAACATGTGTAGAATGCTACTACTGGTTAGGTATGCTGTAGAGGAGTTTTGGTTTTATTAAAGAAAAACAGAGGTGCAAGACAAAAAATAGAGCAAAATATAACAGAAGTGGCATGGGATAAGATATCATTGGGAGGAGTGGGGATTAGGGATGGTTAAAATGGAATTTAGGAACTGATTGTCAGTACTGGGAAGCGTGTGACAGGGCACACACGTTCCAGCCCATTTCAAGGCCACAAAAAGTGCTGGTGCCTTCTGGAGGAATTGCTGCATCCCAGTCATTGTACAGGAGAGTGTCAAAGGTAAGGAAGCACAACTGGCACTTCAGAAAATACACAGAGTTTTTTGTGATGGCCACAGTTCTTGTGGAAATCGGTGTCTGGGTGTCAGACTGGCCCCAAGACAGCTCAGAGCCCTGCAGAGGCTCCTCTTTGTGGGAGATTTCACTATGGCAGGTGTCAGAACTGTTTGCTGTAGGGTGCATCTCAATGTTTTAAATGATCCTTTATTTGATTCAAGGCATAAAGATCTTAAACATCTGGAAGATCAAGGCTGTAGCTGTGAATTTACTTTCGTGTTCTCTGCATAGCTGCAGTAGCAGAGGGAAAGTTTGATGGGCTGAAGGTGTGAGGGAGTGCCACAGTGTTTTGTACTGCTGGAATTTTCTTACACAGCAAAGTTTCACAAGCAAGGCCCATTCGTTTTGCTCAGCCAAGGACCGAGTTGTATAAATTACCGAGGCCAAGTCAGCTGAGTCCATGTTATCAGAATTTATTCACTCATAGCTGGCAGCAGTGAAGTTTGTGTTGGGGGGGTTGAGTGTTTGGGGTTGGTTTTTTCTTGTTTTCTCTTTTTCTCTTTCCCTTTTCAAAGGCAAACCTCGTATCAGACACGTGAGTGAAATTAAAAGGTAAGAAATGTCATACATTTCAGTTGGGATTTTAGATTTCCTTTTCCTCAGTCTGAAAATTTAAGAAGAGTGAAAATAGTGGCAGAACTAGAGATTATTTTATTTTAATCACAGATTAGCGTGTCTGGGTTTTGAAAAGGGCTTTAGAGCAGGTCTCCCCAGCTGCTGAATACTGACTGCAGGTGTTGAATGCAGTTCAGTGCTGGCTAAAGAGCATTTTGTGGTAGAAATTGTCATCAGGAGAAGGTAGAGAGAGGAGCTGATTTCTAGGTCTTCTTGTATAAACAAGTGTTTGAGGATGTTCCTGTCTGGAAGCAGCATGTTTGTAGCTGTTGGTGATTTATTTTTCTTCTAAAATCTGTTTGCAGTGTTTTGAATACAACAGAAGCCACATGCAGCTGTTTTGTAGCCTGTCACAACTGAGAATAGCTGAATTCTTACAGTGCCAGTAGGAATATTTTCCATTTTTAGAGAGCAAGCACTGTATTAAAATACTAAGTAACGTTATGGTTCTGGGAAAATACACAGCATGTTTTTATTTAAATCTCTATATACCCCATGGTATTGTATGCACAGTTGCATATGTTTGGCACTGCAGCTCAAATACATTCATGTGAGATTAGCAGAGTATCAGGAAAGTCACTTTTCTTTGTGGGCATTTTGGCTCGTTTTTGTGCTTCCTTTTATGCCAACCTCACGTGTGCAAGGGGATACCTTTGACATGTATCCTGGCCCCCAGCTTTGCCATTTCAATTGCCTTCCCTGTATCTCCACTAACATTTATGAGCAAAGACAGCTGACCTTTGCAGAGTGAATGGCTAGTTGCATGTGTAATTAGAGCATTAATAGTGCTATGTCTCATTTATTTACCTCAGGTTGTAGAATCATAGCGAGTGCCTGGTGGTGATTGGAGTACTGCTTCAATAAATAAAATTCAGAAACCACACTAAAGTTATTTTTGAGAGACCTGGTTGATTCACTGCAGGAGAGAGGCTTGGAGCAAAATAATATTTATGTGGTATGTGCTCTCTAGGGATGGAGAAGCAGGAGTGAGCAAAGTTCTTCAGCAGACTTGCTATACATCCATTGCTCAAACTCTTAGGAAAAAAAAGATCTCTCTGTTAACCTGTTCTTTTTATCTTTGTCCATGTTTTCCTTTTCAAACACACAGTGTGAGGAATTTGAAGCCGTGTGTGTCAGCAGGGAGCTGGTTTCAGCGGGGCTCCCACTCCACGTGCAGAGAATCCTCCCCGAGTCCTTTGCACTTTCACTTGTGCTGGCACAGTCCCAAAGATCTGCTGCAGCTTTTGCCATTCCCAGGATTAACTGAGCAGAGACTGGAAGAGTGGAGGGAAGGGGTGGATAGAGAAGGGTCCCTCAGTGCAGGCAGTACAAGCCTGGCACTCAGTAGGGTGAGGGAAAGGATTCGACACCGCAGGCAGGAGTGATGGAAAATTGTGCTGCTCGGCTGTTGTTGCTATTCTTAGCTTGGAGAAGCCCACCTTTGGGACTGGCTGTCTGTCTGAGCCCCGTGGAGAGGCCAGGGAATGCCAGCTGCAGCGGCAGCTTGGGCAGCTCTGCAGGAATCAGCATGGCTGCTTCAGCAAAGCCTCCAAGCAGGTTTAATTTCCAGCAGCCTAAGCTGGATTTGGAATAACAGCAGTAAAGTGAAAGGTTTACAAATGACCCTCTACCTGTGGCTGCCCTGGTTTTAGCCCTTGGCTGTAGACCCGTGCTTCAGTACTAAATAATTCAAGCAGAAGCGTGTGGTATTGTTTTTATTTTAAAGAACAGAGTGGGTGCTTTCTCAGAGCTGTGCAGGAGGGGGTTCCCCACTCGCTGGGCTGCCATGGCAGGCACACATGTGGTTCGTGCTGGTGCGTGAGGAGTGAAACCTTGATCACTTCAATTCCTTGAGTGTTCTAACACAAAGGATGGCTTTATCCCTTCTGAAGACACCTGGAAACAGATAAAGATTGTTAACGTTGAATTAAAAGATATATTGGAAATAATGAGGATGTAATAAAAGACAAAACGTCCAAAGCCATAGTGATATCTCTTTTTTATTTTCTTTTTTTTTTCCCCCCTTTTCTTTTAGTAGCATAGGGGAGGGAGGGGATGAAAGAAACATTATCCAAGCCTTTTTTTGCCATCTACCCCTCTTGAATAAAGAATGACTGGAAGAACTGCTCTGCTGCAAATGGTGTCAGGTTCTGTGCATCAGCATGAGTTCAGTTCCCAAGGCTTATTTGTAGGATTCAGCATTTTTGTAACAGCCACACACAAAGAGGAAAGCAAGAAAAAAGCCCCTACATTTAGCCTCTCAGACCTTTTATTTCCCAGCTAGAAACATAAATAAGCTAGATAGAAGTGCCTGTATGTCAGTATTGCAATGCTGACGACCCTTAGGACTGAACATTTCTGCGGGTTCCATTTCTGTTTTAATAATGGAGAGCCTTCCTGTGAGGAGATAGCATGGAGATGATAAAACTGATCGTGAAGTGAAGGGGAGTTCGGATTCTGGAACTGGTGCATATAAGAAAGGCACGGTTGCAGTGTCAGATGCTGCTTTATTGTAGCACGTGGAGTAGATGAGAACTGAGCCTGTAACACCTGTGGTCCAAGAACAGCACCTGTTTGGAGCTAGGAAGAACTGCTGAAGTATAAAATTAATATAAAAGCATGTGTGGAGGTCTTAACCTCCTATGCAGGGAGCAGATAGCAGGTCTGACAGGAATCTCTGTAATCTGGCAGTGCACATTAGAGAGAAAAGCCTTGAGAAGTGGTTGTTTCCTGTCGTCAGCCTGTTCCCTACCCATGCCCATGGATAGCTTCCCTCTCAGTTACAGTTTCAGAGTCCAGAAGATCACTTGCCACTCCCTGGAGCCCTGAGGTTATTTCCTGTATAGATCAGAACCATTAAGGTATGAGGGTTCCTGCTGTCCTTCCTTCTGTACACCACACTGAATCAATGGAAAAGCTATTAGAAGAGACTGTCACTTTTAAGCCTTTTTTGTTGTTTTTTTTTTCCTTTCTCTGAAGAAATTCTTCACAGGAAGAAATTCCACAGAGCCAGCCTTCCAAATTGCAGTTTAGAATTTGTTTGGCAGGTGCTCCCCAAGCCAAGTGAGGCCAATGCCCCAGAATAAGAGTTCAGGCCTCTCTGCCGTGCCCAGGCCCTGAACTGGCAGCACATCCTGGAGTGTCTGCTGGCATCTGCCCTCTTGTTCCCCAGGAGCAGGCTGAGCACTCCCACTGTGCTGCTCTTTTCCTTCTTCAGCTTTTTCAGATGTTGAGGACAGTTGTGTGAATCATATCCTGTACTTCCTTACCTTCCATCCGTCACCCCTGTTTTTGGTGACCTCCCTGTTTCATCTGCTGCTTTGAGGCAGTGGTTTGGTGCTGCTGAGCTCCAGCAAAACTCCAGTTTTGTACTGAGCAGCTCCTGGTGCAAACTGTGTTGTCTGACCCACACGCTCATGGAGTTGTGCAAAAGCTGCTGTGCTTTGTGTCGTTGTGGTCTCGTGAGAAATTGGGAGATGGAGCATTTCTCTTGCTGTTCGTGTGCTTTTGAAATTGGGCTGGTTCACGATGCTGCCAGCAGCCTATTGTGGGTTCATGCTGTCATTCAGCTGAACCCCAAGGGAACTTTAGGGCAGTGACTGGGGGCTCCTATTCCCAAAGCTGCTCTTGCCTCAAACCAGCAGCACTGGAAAAGTGATCTGAAATTCTGGGTTTGTTCACGACTGCCTCTGCACTTCTGTACAATATCAGGGAACCTGGTTGAAGTCTTAGCAAAGCTATAGAAGCAGTAGAAGTGCAGTCACTCTTTGGGCTCAGGAAGATGGCAAAATATCCATTTAGGTTCTTTGCAAGTTTGTGATATTTAATCACAAGTCTAAAATTTTGGACTGTGTTTCTAAATCATCGTCTAAATTTTGCAGAAGTTGGTGCTTTCAACCCTACATGGCTTTCATTTTACAAGTGTCTGTGTCTCTAAAATGTCTTAAAAGGTACAGTTCTGCCTTCCAGTTTTAGACATAAAGAGAAGATTTAATTTATTTTTGAAGTTCAGAAGGAGAAATCCAAAGGTTAACAGTTGGTTGGTATAGCAGATGTTACTTGGTATATGTATCTGCTCTTTATTTTTGAATTTCCCTTTCTCTGCTCCTCCAGGTGTCATCTTGACATGAGTACATTCAATCTTGGCACGAAGAAGTGTACAAAACTTACTTGAAGGGTGGAGAAGAGAAACTGCAGCATCCTTGTGTGCATCAAAATTCCTTGTGAAAGCTCTTCAGAGAGTGAGAATTCAATTCTCTGAAACAATTTTCATAAACACTTGGTACAAACCTGACGAACTCGGTGCACTGTGCAAGCACAATAGATAATAGTGCAGTTCCATTAGTGCAGAGAATGGGAGCGTCCGATCAGTAGCTCAGGATAGAGGAGAAGCTTTTGGAAATGGCCTGCTCAGAAGTGGCATGAATCCAGGAATATCCAAGCAATAAACACTGTAAGGCCTGGTTAGTCTTGAGGGTGTTTGCACTTTATTGTGGCACATGTAATTTAATGAACTTTTGAAGAGAGACCTCTAGGCAGCAGCCCAAACTCAGAAGGGCAGAGGGGAAAATTCTGATGGACAGTTCTACTGAGCTAGAACACAGTGGCTGTGAAGGAAAGGCTGCTGAATGGGCTGATGGCTGAAAGAAGCAAAGCAACCGTGCTTGGCCTCACTAGTGGGCTCTTTGTCCCAGTTGGAGCCATCTCTTTCTTTAGGAAGCGATTTGTGTTGGAAATGAGGCCACGGGCAGGCAGGAGCAGGAAGGAAGAGGCGGATGGTGATCTCAAAGGGTGTGCTCTGGGTGCACAATGGCACGAGGAGGTTGTCTCAAGGGCAGTGAACTTGCCCAGAGAGCTCCTGCAGCCCCTTGCTCTCTCTGCTGAGAGTCTGGTGCCATGGGAGCTTTGGAGCCCGGCTGTGGGGCTCCTGCACGTTCAGCTGCAGAGCCAGCTGCCCTCCTGCAGCCTCCCCGTGCTTCACAGACAAACAAAAATGTGCACTCAGCAGAGGAGTAGCTGTCACCCTGTTGCTGGCCTGGAAAAGAAGCATTTACCCTCTTCCCAAGCACTTCCCCAGCATTGTATGAGGGGCTACAGACCTTTCCTGTTGTGTTACTGTGTGTGCTCTCCTGAAAGGTATGCTGAAGCAGCAAAGAGGTGTAAGATTTTTTTTTTCCCCAGTTGTGTTGATTGTCCCTACTGAAGTCAGTAAAGAAAACAGAACTTGCCTCTTCCTTTTTGTGACCTCTAAAAAACACGATTGCCTGTGTTGAAGGTGCCTGTGACACCCTTTGTGGCTGAACTTGGCTACTGGATGGAAACAAATTCAGTTTCCTACTCTGATTCATAGGTCCCTCATGACAGGTTGCATGTTAATTCTTGTTTTCAGCAATTATCGTGCAGTTGTGTTTTCACTGGAACCTAATAGGAAGCGTGAGGGAAAGAGCTTCAGGCTAAGGCCTCATAATGCATCAATGACACTTTTTATTTGCCTGTCTGAAATCAGTTCCCCCATGGTTGTTGTGGGCCTTTTCTAACACAAATATATCAGAGATGGTTGTTCTTGGCTTGTCTTTTTTTAAAACTCAGTTTCACTACGTTTAACAGTGCTTTATATAGCCTCAGTTTTGTCGCTGCTCCATCATCCCCATGATTATTACCACAGGGCATAAAGTATCAAACCCAGATCCCAGCTGCACTGCGCAGGAGCCGTACAAATGTGCAGTAAAGGGAGGCTCTGTCACAAGGCTTTAGTGGTGTCTGCAGAGCCGAGGCAGAGAGGAAGAGGCATGATCCAGCAGTGTGCCCCTGCTGCACAAAAGCTCAGCTGTGGTGCCGGGTACAGAGCAGCGCTTCAGACAGGAAGGGACACGCTTCTTGTGCACGAGGTTGCAGGATCAGGAGGGATGAGCTCTTGCTGCCCTTCTAGAGATCAGTGCCTTTAAAATAAACTGACCTTGCATGTGTGAGAGAAAAAAGTTTAAGCATCTAGATAGCCAAAGGTTCTTTTCTTACCTTGGTGGGGTCAGAAGTAGTATTTAAGAAGCACAATCAGAGTCACTGTAAAAGTCCTCATTGTTTCAAATCTCATTTAACCTACAGGATTTGCACTGTACCCACCTGAAAGTCTCTTTTCCCAGCAGCTGGGGGAAGGTGGGAGAGTTATAATCCTTAGCAGGGGGATTCTCTGTTTAAAAATTCTGCAAACACGTAAGAAAAATTTACTGTTACCCATCCAGAAGTGGGTAGATAAGATAGAGCTGTCTCCATCTCAGATTCAAAAATCCCTGCCTCACTGCCATGAATTGTTTCTGTATTCCTCAGCGTAACAGGCTGCACAGCCCAGAGAAGGTGAAGATGTTGGGATGGATTCTCATGCTTTGGCTGGAGAAGGTTTTCTCATCCGGAGCTGATCTTTGAGCCCCCGTGCGTGTTGGTGCCAGGTGACACCTTTGCCCTCTGCTCTCTCTCCACAGCTCCTGTACGACAACCCCAAAGCCCGTCAGGAGGTCGAGTATCACTGGCGAGCCTCGGGCTGTCCTCACATTGTCCATGTCCTGGATGTGTATGAGAATATCCATCGTGGAAAGAGATGCCTGCTCATTGTCATGGAATGGTACGGAGCAGCAGCAGCCCCTCGCCAGGCACTGCCTTGGGAGGGATGCAGGGAGTAGGAGAATGTGTTAGGCTTAGGTGGCAGTCGGGGCATTTCTCAGCAGCACAATCTTGGTTTGCACAGAGAATCTCTCGTTCCCTTTATGGAACTGGTAAGGAAATGTGCAGCTGCTCCAGCCGTCCTGTGTGCTGGAAGAGGGAAGAGCATTTAGCAAGAAAACAAATTTTCATTGTGCTCTATAGCAATTGTCCTCATTAAAGCATTGGCTGATTAATACACCTTTGAAAGTTGTCTCTCCTAACACAATCTGTTTTGGTTGTGATCAGCTTCCAATTTCTGATGTAAATCCAATGATCTGATGTGATCTATTTTGTCATTACTATTTTGACTCTAACTTTCCCTATTCTCCCCCTAGTCCCCAATACCAGAGTTATTGTCCTTTACACTGAGGACAAATTAATAATTATTTTAGGTGTCTTTGCTTCTTTCTTTTTCTTCCTTTCCACCCTTCATGTGAAACAAGATTATTGTCAGCCTCTCAGGGCCAGCATATCTGACTTCCATCTTTGTGTGTCGTGTTCCTGTGACAGGGTACATTCAACTGAAAGCAGCAAAACTCCCTGGTCTTGTTTTGTTTTCTGCTTTTGCCATACTAGAATGGCTTTCTGAATTGATGCAAGTGAGTGTGATGTTTAAGAAGCACTGGTTTAGGAGGCAGCCTGTAATCTTTATCTGTTCCTGCTGTGGTTCCATGAGATTATATGAATGCACAGTCAGGTGTTAATTTTGTCCTTTCTGCTAATATAAGGTGGGGGTTTTTGTGTTCTTTGTTTCAGCATGGAGGGAGGAGAGCTGTTTAGCAGGATCCAGGAAAGAGGAGACCAAGCTTTCACTGAGAGAGGTGAAACATCACAAGTTTAATTTTAAAGTTTGTGAAAGGTTGTTTTGTTTTGTTTTTCCTCCATTTGTCTGTCTCTTCTGTTTCCTTTTAGGAATTTTTCTTTGATTTTATTTATGGTGGTGTTTGTTGTTTTTGTTACTGTTATTTATCCCACTGTGTGCTAAAAGTGATTTTTGAAAAGTTCCTAAGAACCAGGAATTATGAGAATTGGCCGAGTTCAGGCAAAATGTGGAAGGTTTAGAGAAAAATCTTTCTATAGGTCTGCTCAGCTTTTTCATTTCTGTATACCATGAGAGTGTCTGTTCCTCTGATCCCTGCTCCTGTGCCAGACCACCTCTGCCATGATCAGTGCAGCTCCTGCTGTGATCTCTCCCTGGCTGTCCCTCAAGCAGCATCCCTGCACGCTGTTGGGTCAGAGTATAATGAGCAAATCACAGCTGATGAAACATCTCCCAGTCAAGGGTTTTAAAGCACTACTTGAAAGGAAGTGTTATTAATCACACTGCAAACAAACCTTCCTGTCTGTGGGAGGGACTGAGCAAGTGTAAAGCCCTGCCATGAGGCAGGGACAGAGCTTGCACTGGACTGGTCTTGCCATTTTTATTGTCTTTGCTATTTATTATTGACAGAGAGCCACTGGTCTGCTTGGCCATGGTTTTCCTTGCCCCCTCACAGCAGACAAGAGCTTGTTTCTGCTCAGAGCAAAACCGTTAATGTTAGTAAGGTGATGGTGTTTGTCACTGTTGGCCTGAAAAACAGTATTAGAAGCAGAAAAATACATACCTGAGCTTGTAAATTATTGTGACTTATTTTGCAGGTCTGCTGTAGAGGCCATTCTGTTTTCTTCTCCTGTGTTCCCTAGCCTGGGATGAATCCTTTTTAGTCCTATAAGAGACTTGCACAGGGAAAATTAGCATTTTTAGTAATTTTATTTGTTCTTCTCTAAGATACAAATTCCAGGGAGAAAACTGGTTCCATGAACATTAGTGATTGCACTCTACTAAAAACATTCTTTTTCTACATTATATGGCATTATGTAGCATTATAAGTACTTAGTCAGAAGCCACCTGGTTAAACAAAAAACCTCCTTCATTCTTTCCTGAGGTAAATGAGCCCTGTGCCACTGGATTCCCCAAGTTCACTGCCCGTTCATGTAGCCACAGCTTCTCACTGGGACCAGGGAGGAGGAGCTTGTGCAAGGTTTTCCCCAAAGAACAGGAGTGTTTCTACATTCTGATTGTCCTTCTCTGAGATTGTCTAGTTTCAATCTCAAGCCATGGGAAAAAGGATTCCAGGTTGCCTGTGCAGAACCCAGAGGATCAGGTTGAAGTTTCTATTGTTCCCCTGACAATAGAGATGTGATACAATGCTCATATGGGAATGTCATTCCTCCCTGCTCTGAAACCCCTCCCTGTGTGACTGAACCCTTCCAGACTCCCAGAGCACAGCTGCTGCAAAGCAGCTCCACCACTAGAATTTCCCACTGGGGCTGTGTTAAATTTTTGAAACTTATTATTTCAAAGGTGGCAGTTTGGAATCAACAGAACTGTTGATTTTGTTCCTGCTGGTGAAAAACGTGTAAAGACGGTGAGGAATTAAGATGTGCCCTATCCTAAAATTGCTATATTGTTATGTTGCTCTACTTTTGGAAAATCTGAGAGATCATCCTCCTACCCCTGAACTAGAAGCTGAAAGTTAAACTTCTGTCTCAAACAACCAAGGACACATCCTGGACAATTATAGATAGGTTCTGGTTGAGGCTCCTTTCTTAACAGCTGCTGCTTGTGTACCTGCTCTGCTCTTGCTGCTTTTTTTGGTGAGCAAATGAAAGCACGATTTTCTGAGCTCCTGAAGAGTCTGAGCTGTTGGGCTGCAGCGCCTGCTCAGGAGGAGACTGAGCAGCCGGGCAGTCGGGGGCTTGGTGCCTGCAAACCCAAAACACAGCTGTTAGGGCTAATTTTAGGGTTTCTCTGGTCTTGATGCTTGCCCCGTGTTCCAGAAAGCTGTTTGTCAGCCATAAGCATTCCCAAGCATGTCCCTGAATTATAGTGGGAATGTTAATGTGACCTTTCTCTAAAATTGTATTTATAGAGGCCTCTGAAATAATGAGAGACATCGGGACAGCCATCCAGTACCTGCACTCCATGAACATCGCGCACAGAGACGTCAAGGTGAGGCCCCAAGGCGTGTGGGCTGGGGAATAGAGCTCGGGGCAGGAAGCAGCCTGGGAGTGAGGGAGTCAGTCAGATGGTCAGAGTGTTCCTCTGCCAATGTGAGAAGGGATTTGCTCACTAGTTTGCAACTAGTCCAAGGTTGGAATATTCATGTGTGCTAATGCCTTCCAGTTGTGTTACGGAATGCAGAAAAATCTCATGATAGTCAGATGCTTAGTTAAAGAGGTACTGCCCACTTGCAATCCATTAATTAACAAGAAAATAGCACTGCTTCAAGTGAACCTTTAACTTATAGATGCCTCTGTGTACAGTCTTTGCCAGTTATTAGTTGCTTTCAGCATCATACTCGCATTAAAAAAAAAACCCAAACCAAAAAAACCCCCACAAAAACCCCAAACGGCAAAACCCCCTTCAGAAGAAGGGGACACTTCTGGGAGGAATCATATCCATTTCATGCATCTTACCCACTGCAATAACAGTGTGTGAATATTTGGGAAAATACGGAGGCCTCAGTTACTGCCAGTGTTTAATGAGTTTGAGCCCCAGTCTCGTTGTAGGGGTTTGACAGAATTTGTAGGGCTGTATTTTGTGTTTGTGCTCTGGAGTGCACACGACAAGCAAAGCCAAGCTCGCTGCACCCCGGCATGTCCAGCACAGGGAAGGATGTGACACCCTGACACAGCAAGGGATGGAATGTGCTGGAGAGCAGGGCATGTAAAGATAGACTGAGGCGTCAGATCAGTTCCACACCTCTGAGCTGGTGGGGTTTCTGCAGATGTTTGTGTGTTTAGCTGGAGGGAGAACTGACACATCATGGTGTCACCAGGGGGTAAACTGGGAAACGAGCTGAACTAATTGCAGATAATGGAAATACCCTGTTGTCCCTGTTCTCGAACACAAGAGCTTGTATTTCCCTCTCTGCCACTTCTGCCTGTATGGAGCGTGGAGCGAGAGTGGAATTAACTCTGGTTTCAGGAGACAGAGGAGGGGGAAGCAGCAAAGGGATCGTGTCTATATCAGTTAATTTTGATGGAGTTGTGTCAGTTGCTCATGGAGGGTTTGGCTGAGGATTTCCCTTGTCCTGCCCCTGGGATACTGGAGGCCCAGCGTGGTGTCAGATCAGCTGCTGTCACCACACAGATCAGTCCCAGGGAGTTCCAGGGAACTGGGAGAGGTTCAAGAAGCCATTGGGTGCCCGTTGGACAGGGTCTTGTGGTTTTCTGTCCCAAATACCTTGCTGAGAAGGATGTTGATGCTTAGTCTGAGGAGAGGTGCTGCGCGTTGGGAGGGAGTTTCCTGTGGGTTTGTGATAGAAGTAAGAAGGCCTAAACCATGGTGATGGGTTTGACCTGTCAGCCCATTAGAGACATCTCTTCACTGTCCTGTTTATCCTCTTTTGGTGGCCTTCCAGCCTGAAAATCTGCTTTACACATCTAAAGACAAAGATACTGTGCTCAAGCTCACAGACTTCGGCTTTGCCAAAGAAACCACTGTCAGTGCACTGCAGACCCCCTGTTACACTCCTTATTATGTGGGTGAGTTATCCCAGGCACATTTCTTCTGTGTTTCAGTCATTCCTTCCCTTCCTTCCCAAGTGGGTGGGAAATCTTCTATTGTGGATGTAATGTGAAGTGTTAGCCTCCAGGATTTAAACTGGGATGCAATCCAAACCTAGTCTGGTTCCAGTACAGTTCAGTGTTCCTGCTTTCTGCCTTTGTGGCAGAGGAAACAGCCTTCACAGGAGGTACAAATGAGGATATACAAGGAGAGAGAGGGAATTCCTTTTGATTACACTTGAAGTAATCCTGATGTTTCCTCTGAATGATGCAATAGAAGCCATAGTTTGAATTTAGCTTCATGATATTTTGGTGTTTCTGTGCAAAACTTTTCTTAGCTTAAATTAATGCAGTAAGAGAGAAGGGTATTGCCTCAGCTGTAAAACTTCTTTGAGCTGGCAAATTGAGGAATTAGCAATAAAGAACCAACATGACTTAATCACAGCAGAATTTTTCCTTCATTTTGTCCAAAGTTGAAGCACTGTGTAATGAATGCCACAGCAGAGTGTTCTTTATTCACTCATTTTAGTCTTGAGTTAATAGTCATTCATCATATGGTTTGACTGGGGCAGTCCATGCTTGGAATTTCTTTGCTGGAAAAAGAACTTAATTTGTTTGAAAAATTACTTCTCTGATTAAAGTTTGTATAGTTTTCTGTATTGAAAGAGACTTATTCACTGGGAGCAGATAATCACATTAGCAATACTCTTTTCTTGATGCCTTCTTCTCTATTTTTGTAAGCTGGGTTTAGTGATAAAATGTTAAGGAGTTTACACACGTATGTTTTTATGCCTTTATATTTGTGTATAAACAAGCTGACATTTCCCTTCTCAACACCTTTTTATAAACCAGCATGATTGCTCATATGTTTAAAGAATAATTTTCCTTACAAAATCAAGCTTCCTGCCCGTTTACCTGCCCCAGGGGACAAAAAAAATCCCCTCTAAATGTATCTCTGTCTAATTTTGTTACTTAGTGGAAAAAATATAATGCTCTGGAGGCCAAAGAAAAATACAGTGCCCTGTAGCTGCTGGAGCTAAACACACCACCCAGGTATCGTTCAAAATTTTATCACAGCTCCAGTAGGGCCTTTCTATTCTGATTGCTGGAACATATGCTCCTGCCTCTTTGAGTGCAGTGTCTCCCTGCACACATTTAGCTGTAGCTCCTTCTGCTTTTTGGCAATCTTAGTACTCCCTTGAGCAGAGAGACACCAAGGTGAGGAGTAGGGCATTTTCCCAGCTCTGTTCCCTTCTTTTTAAAGCTGCTTTAGATGCCTTTAGGAACTTGTCAATTGAAAGTGCTACCCAGTTCCTGTAATGAGTTGCATTTTTTTTAAATGCCTGTGATACCTGTTGTTCAAGTGTGCTGCTGCTTACAAGGTGATGGAGAGAAATCCCCGTTTACTTGTGGTTTTAATCTTCCCCAGCCCCAGAAGTCCTCGGTCCTGAGAAGTATGACAAATCATGTGACATGTGGTCATTAGGTGTCATCACATATATCCTGTAAGTATTTGGGAGGGAGCTTGGTGAACAGAAAGAGAACAGAACTTGTTAAATCTGCATTCATGAGTAATTGTTCTCTGGGATCGTGCAGCCTGCAGTAGAATATCAGCTTGAAAAAAAACTTTGTAAGGTGTGAAAGAACCTCCCTAGTTCTGAAAATTCTTTTGTCCGCTCTTACAGCCTGTGTGGGTTCCCTCCGTTCTACTCAAACACTGGTCAAGCCATTTCTCCAGGGATGAAGAGAAGAATTCGGATGGGGCAATATGCATTTCCCAATCCAGAGTGGGCTGAAGTATCAGAGGAAGGTAAAAAATCAACACTCCCTGGTGGTGATGAGTGTGAGCGTGGTGGTGTGCAGTGCTGCAGTGCTTACAAAGAGGCTGTTTCTGAAAATCTCTCTGAGCTTTTGTTTCCTTCTGCAATTTGAATCAGTTTTTTGTAAGGTGCTGCAGAGAACGACTGGGAACTCAGATACCAAACAGCAACCTTAGTGCTAAAAAAAGTAAATAATTACTGAAAACCTTCTTCCAAAATCCAGCCAGTGCTAGTGAATGCTGATCTGAAACCCTCTGGAAGCAGAAGTCTCTAATCCTGGGAAAGCAGACAGGCAGGACAGCTCCAGTGCAAACTGAGCTGGAAGAAAGGCAAGCTGTCTAAAGAACTTATTGAGTCTTTGCCCTCCTCGGTGATCCAGCCAGCAAGGATGGCAAGTTTTCACGCTAGCTTTTTGGGATGTGGGAATTTGCCAGCCACCACTTAAATCAAGGTCAACAATTTATTTTGTATACTTAATCGATCAAAAGCTGCTGGGCTGGATCTGTGTCCTGAAAGTGGGTGTTTTTGTTTCCCTCCTATCCTGACCATCTCAGGTCAGCTCAAGGTCAAGCTGGAAGCCTCATCTGCCTGTCATGTAAGAGAAGGGACAGCAGTGTGTGTCTGGGCCTATCTGCTTAACTTACAAGCCCTTTATATTGCTGGTGATCCTGGTTTTGTCTGCTGTTATCCTTGGACCCTGCTGTGCTCTGTGGCATCTTCCCCCCTCTCTGGATCTCGTGGCTGCTGGAGATGATCTCGTGGATCATCTGGTCTGTGGGTGTTCTTTAGGCTGATGGGGCACCTTCAGCAGGTTGCTGCTTTTTTCCCTGCTTTATGCTGTTCTTGTCCTTTGCAGCCTCTCTCAACAAACTAAACTTGTACCTCTGGCAACTTCTTACAAGCATTTAGTCATCTTGCATGTGATGTTCCTGGAAGTTTTGTCTAAGTCTTTCCAAATAACTTCCTTTGGATGCTGGGTTTCCAGTCTGTCCACCCACATTCATGAAACTTTCGTCTAGACTCTCATCATCTCATGTCTTAGTTATTAGTGCTTCTGCTTTGGCAGATCCCATGTTCACAGAAAGCTGCTGCAAAGCCAGTTTGTGCAATCCATTTATTTGACTTTTAAATCTTTTTAGTGGCCTCTCAGTAGTCAAAGTTCACTCTCCCTTTTTTTCACAGTCTGTACTAGTTGATGTCTTCCATCATTTCTCAAAACATCAGCTTATGTATTCATTCAGCCCATAATGCCCAGCTAGTTGCCATCTTTAAGGCAGGAGCTTAGCAGCTTTCTGTTCCTGTGCTTCTCTTTTCCTCCAGTTGTTGCTCTCAAAGCAGTTGGTTTGGTGATGGAGGGAGCACACCTGGAATCCCCAGTCCTTTTCTTTCCTTCTTGCCTCTTGTTTTGGATGTTTTCCTGTTTTGCCCCTTTAAACACAGTAACCTGCCCCACTGTGCTGTACTGTGTGGCTTCTTAACACAGTCACACAATGGGGAGGTGTTTGCAGTTGTGCAGAATTGTGTTTCTTCATTCAGCAGGTCCTCGTGTTCCCAGGGTTATTTGGGAATGCAGTCCTAGACTACACCGTGCCCTGTTGGTTCTGTTTTTCAGCCAAACAACTCATTCGCCATTTACTGAAGACTGACCCAACAGAGAGGATGACAGTCTCTCAGTTTATGAATCACCCTTGGATTAATGTGAGTCTTAGATCTCTTTTTTACACCATGAATTGATTCTTACATGCAGGACTTAGGTGTAGCTCCCCACAGCACAGCAAGAGGAGGACTGTTATTACTGTTGATCCCTTAATTAACCTCCTGTGCCCTCCACAGAGGGTCACCTGCCCATAAAACCACAATTCTTGGTGTTAGCAGAGGACACACGAGGGAAGACACGGTCGTGTCCTTGGAAGCAGCAGCTGAACATGTCTCTATATTCTGTGAGCAGGCAGCCTCTGTTGACTCTGCAGCATATGCATGTGTTACTCTCTTTAAAAATACAGAAATAAACTCGATGGGCTTACTTCATCGGTGCAGGATTTAAAGAGCTATTATTAGTGGTCTCAGGCACCATTGTGCATAGCTGTGTTAGGGGGAACATGCTCCTGTGCTCAGTGGGAAATTCTCATCCTTGGCTGAGTTTGGAAATGCGTGGGGGAGGAGCAAGGGTCTCCTATTGCCCTGTGAGAGACTGCCAGGTAGGGTGGTGCACAGAGCTATTAATGGACCCAGTTCAGGTTTCATTCTATGACTTGGCTGAATTTACTTCTCCTTAAAAGAAATTTTTTGGGGGGAAAAAGAAAAAATTACGTTGTTAGTACAATATGGACTATTTCAAATAAGAGACACAAATCCCAGAAGTTACAAGAAGAAATCAGAAGAAATCTCTGCTCTGTAGGTGTCCCCCAAAATAGTAGGTTATACTTCTCACATTTGTGACTAAAAAGATACCAGTCTTGTTCTTGCTACCCAAAAAAATGATCAGCCAGGATCAGAATCACTTCTGCTGTAGAATGCCTTTGTTCCCATAGTGCTGGGGTGTGTGTGCTGATCCTCAAAGGATGGGGCAGAAGCACAGGGGTGACTGATAGTCCTCACTCCTACAATGCCTGCTGCAGAATCTGAAAGCCCTTGGGATCAAATGAAATGCAGCTGTAGGACATCCTGATGAAGTAGAAAGGTGTTTTCATTCAGAGTTGAGAAAGCTGAGAAACTGAGCTTGTAAAGACTCCATAGAACAGACCCCAGACAATGTTTCTGAGTCCTCGTTAACAAAATTAAAATGTAATCACTGCTCAGAATAAATACCTCCAGCTTTGAGTGTCTGAAGCCCCAAGAAGGTGTTTCAGAAGTCAGCAGGTGAGGAATTTCATGGAGTGAGTGCCTAATAGCTAAGGAAGCTACCACCTACAGAGACACTTGTTACTTGGAATATGCACAGAGCCAATTAATGAGGAGGAGATTAGAGACAAGATCTGCAGACTGCTGCACCTGCTCCAATTGGAGTCCTGCTCCAGTACCCTTCCTGAAAAAAGCTGCAGGTTGGCTTTTTTTTCTGCTGAACTTATTGCTCACAGGGGGCAGAGGGAGGGAAAGACCAATAGAGTGAATGTCTGTGTTCTCCCTCTTCCTAAATCCCAAAATGGAAACATGTCTGGGAAGTTGCACAAGCAGCGGAGGAGGGTGCTTGTGTCTGTCTTTTTTTTTTTTTTTTTCCTTTCCCCCCCTTTTTTTTAATNTCCTTTCCCCTCATTTTTTTTAATGAGACGGATGGCAGAAGTATTTTACTGTGAACTAGGAAAAAATTGTCAGTTTAGGTGGAGCAAAGACTCATTTAGTTCCTCGTGTAGAAGGTCTTTTTTTACCAAGCAGCAGCTCACAGCAGAAAGGAGAGCACCTTCCCCAGGGACAGGGACACCACTGAAACCAGTCTGCATGTTTTCCATTTTCCTTGTCCCAGCTGTTTTTGATAAAACTGTACCCTGGCCAGCTGGGGTCTTTGTCCAGAGGATGCAGGAGTCAGGATTTCTGCTTCACTTCTGTTACTGCTGCTCTGAGCTCAGGAGAACATAAGCACTGGTTCCAGTGTAGGGTTTGTTTTCAGGGATGTACAGGGATTTCTTTAGACTTTGTTGACATGCAGCTGTAGGATGCCACAGCAGCAAACAGCAAGTTTGGGTACAAAGCATAAGGAAAATAGAATATCTAATTGAAATTATAGCTTGGGTTATGGACGGGCAAGAATTGCCATGATTCTTGCTGAGTTTAGAACTAAATTTAGAAACTGTCCCTTATTCTAATGTAAAGTATCTCCTGATCTCTCATGGCAGGTGAGCAGAGATCTCAGTTTCATGTGGACGCACTGTCTTCTGAGCTGTGCCTTGCTCAGAAGAATGGTGTCATTTCCTCTTTGGGGTTCACTTTGATGAAGTGGTAATCTCAGTTAATGCATACGTGCAACAAAATGTCTCCTCCAACAAATCCAAGGAGATAAAGGTCAAATTAACCACTTTAAGATGTTGTCTAATGAATAGCGAAATAGTAAAATCTAAAATATACATAAAAATATATCCAACACTGGTTAGATAAATTGCTTGGACTGGAAGGGAGTAGAGTGAAAGAAGCTCAGCACTGATTTCTCTCTCTTTTTGTTCTTTAAATGGGTGGGAAATGTAGTCCTTTTCTCCTACACACAGGAGTTCATTTGTTGAGTGATTGGAAGCAGGAATAATGAGGGCCATTGGAGGACATTAGATCAAGTTTTATGCCCTTCATACACAGAGAAGAGGAAGAAATCACTTCCCAAATTGTTTTTCAGAACTTCTTTTGGTATTTTTCTTTGTTCTCAGAGATCAATGTCAGTGCCACCAACTCCTCTTCACACTGCACGGGTCCTGCAAGAGGATAAAGACCACTGGGATGAAGTTAAAGTGAGTCAATCCAAATTCAGATTTCTTTAAGTCAAGTGTGATAGGAGATGAAATGTGCCGCCTTCTCTGGGGATGTGCATTTCCTTGGATACTGTGGCTATTTTGAATACAATCATGTCAGACAAGGCAGGCATAAACAGTCTTGGTTAGAACAGTAGCGTATATGATAACTGCTTGGAAAAAGAAGGAATGCTATTTGAGCTTCATCTGGCAGCCTTACAGCTGCACCAGATATCAACAGAGATGGTGTTGATGATCAAAGGCATTAATGATGCTCCTGCTGAACCACTGTGTGTACCCAGGGAGGAGAAGGACTGGGCTGGGGCTGCTTGAACTTCATTACAGTGAAGAATGTGATGAAAATGTAGGGGGACAGGTGGGAGGGCCGAGCTGCATTCTGGTTTTCTGCGGTGCTATCGAATTGTGGAACAAGACTGAATAACCTTTAGTCTTGTCTTGTTATGACATTTGGTGGGGGGAAGAGGAGAGAAAAGAAAAATTGTCTTTTCCTTACTCTAAGCAGGTGCCTCACCTACTGTGTGTACCAATGACTGCTGAAGGCTTCCTGCAAAGTGAAACTGTAGGGCACACTGAAAGTCTTAACTCTTTCCTGCTGGCCTTAAACAGGCTGGCAGGACTTTACAGTTAAGTCTGACTTTTCTGCCCTTTAAATTGCTAGAAATTTGACAATTACAACATTCCTGGAGTGTATTTTATTGATTACTGATTTTATTTAAATCACTGATGTGTAGTCTCAGCTGTTGAGCTATGTAATGGTAAAACTTTCTAGGACCTAGGCAACATTTACCTTTTGAGTCAGAGATCAAGCAGATATTTCCATTTAGCTGCCTTATTTTCCATGTTTCTGAGAATTTCTTGTGTTTGTGCTTCTGTATAGGTCCCAGAGGTATTCTCTCAAGCTACCAACGTACCCAGGATATTGAATTGTTTTTCCTTTCCTGAACCAAATGCTTAGGCATTCCTTTACTTAAGCAGATTTTTCTTTACAACCTTATTCAAAAGTTTAAAATGTTCCTGTACTTAAGCATTAATTCTTAAAGGAGATGTGTGAATTTGAAGCACATCCTTTGAAAGATCTTTGTGTGGGGGCGCAGAGCGAGCCAGGGAGAAGTGCTGGCCGTAGGGCCCGGCTGGAATTGAGGCCAGCAGAGCGTGCTGCTGTGGGCTCAGCTGGGAATGCTGTGGGAGCAGCTCCTGCTCACGGGGGCCCTGGTGGAAGGAGGCCTTTGCTCCTGGTGCCGTGCCCACACAGGGCTCAGCTGTCGCTGCCCAGGCTCCTTGCGTCCCTCCCCTCCGGGGCTGTAGGGTGGGGTGGCCTCGGGGGCTTCACCACGTCCCTTGCTTGCTTTCAGGAGGAGATGACCAGTGCTCTGGCTACCATGAGGGTGGACTATGACCAGGTGAAAATCAAAGACTTGAAAACGTCCAACAACCGCCTCCTGAACAAGCGCCGCAAGAAGCAGAAGCAGGCGGGCGCCTCCTCGGCGGCCCCGGGCTGCAACAACCAGTGAGGGCGGGAGCCAAGGACCTGTGGGTGGAGGGGACGAGTTCCACAGAGCCGTTTCAAATCCTATCCTCACCTCAGTCCACAGCACAAAGGCAATGAGACCGTGAAGATGCCATCCTGCAAAGAGGGAACGGTGTGCTAACGTTTTGATAACTCGAATCAGGGCTTTGCTTTTGAAGATTAATGGATCTGACACGATTCGTTTGCATATTGCAAGGGAAGGTACGGTAATGCCAGAAATGTTACAGGTTTTTGGTTTGGCTTTAACTGCGTAGGACAAGAGGAAAGAACAGGAGGCAGTCTCAGCATACTAATGCTCTGAGGCTTTAACAGCCATCTACAAGAGTAACTTCTGCTGCTGCTTTAAACTGGGGAATAGAAAAGTGCCAAGTGTTCTGCTAAGAGTGTTTTAGTAGTTCAGTTGAATTCGTAATAGTCTATATTTCCAAACTTACCTCCTATGGTTACAGAATATGACCTAAACTGTAAGCAGTTATTCTTGTTACAGGAAAAAAACATCCATACATTTCCATTTCCCTAAAGTCTCCATGTAGTCTCATGTGAAGATTTGAGCTTGTCATGGATTCCCGTTTGATAACATGTAAATTTCCTGAGCTGTAGCCACTATGTTGTATCTTTGCCACTGTCAGACCCTTCTCTTGCAATGTTTTCATTTAACTGGTACTTTATGTGAAGAGTTTCAGGAAGGATTTAAGTAGTTGAAGGTATCCTGCAGAGAATATTGCTCTTCCTCTTGGATCCACAACCTCCAAGGCGTGCAGCAGGACATGCAGGGGATTGCTTTAGAAGATAGACTTCTGAAATTCCTGAAGAAATGTCAAATGCATGTTCTCTGAACGGATCCTGGTGTCTGCCAGCATCCTTTCTGGTAATTATCGCCAGATCCTGTGCCTAAGATGTGCTGATCACAGCAAAATGTGGGGTGTTGGTGTTGGTTTGTTTCCTGGGGTCAGGAGGTGGGAGGATGCTACTTTATTTTTGGTGATTCAGTGGTGTTTCAGGATCCAAAGATTTTTCACCACTTCAGGAAAATTACTTTCAAGTACACCCACCCATTATTTTTTCCCTATTTTAATTCTTCTTATTTCATGGGAATCTGGCCTTGGTTTTGCTGGTATGTTTTATTTTGTGATCAAAATATTTTCTCTCGCTGTATTTTGGGGTTTGGCTTTATTTTTAATTTAGCTGAAGCAAATATTTGTGAAAGTGTTATCAGAGTCTGGGATGAAAATGATGTGCTTCCAGTGATGCAGGCAAATACACCTTTGTGGTAGGCACACAGTACTGGTGTGTTAATAGGCTTGGAAGAATGTAAAAAGACAAAAAGGAAAACAGGGCTCCAGAATGGATCTGAATTATCAGATCAGAGTGAGACACAGCAAAGCTCAGCTTTGGACCTCGTCTGGGGAGCCCAGTTCCCATCTTCAGAGTGGTGATTGAGACCTCAATTCTCCTTTGTGAACTGGTCTTAGGGTTTTGTAATGTGATTTATTAAAATCAGTTTTTAACATTCCTTCCTCCTGTCATCCCTGGTTTTGTTGAGTTGTTGCAGTGTTTGCATTGCTTTGCAAGATACATCTGTGTTGAAAGTGACAGGGGAGAAAGAAAGTGTTCCATGATGTCCACATTCAAAGGCCTGCCCAAGTTTGAACATTTTATAAGTTTTTGGTTTTAAATATCAATCTCTATAAAGTTATTTTATTAATTATTTCATGTTTCAGGTATCTGTGATTATAGCATGTATTTTATGTTTTTGTTTTGCCATATTACTCCAATGAATTATGCAGATATTATTCACTATCTGCAAATGAACAGTTGTGATGTGTTCAGGGTGCAACAGTTGAAGTTAGAGCCAGGTCCAAGTTTCTGTCCCTTTACCCTCATTTTTTGAGGGAGGTTATGTACATCACTGCTGCCATTCCATCTCTGTGCCCCAGCGGGGTGAGGATGTTCCCAGGGCAAGGAGGGTGTGGTGTGCTGTCCTGGCTGCCTCGGGGACAGTGCCACTGAAACTGTTACAAACCAGCTTTTGGCCTCTGCCTTGGCCAAGCACTGAGCAGGAGCTCTCACTTCCCACCTGGTACCTCCTGGCTTGTCAGTTTGGTCTGGAGCTCAAAGATGTGTCTGTTCCTGGGTAGTTTTCTGTAAGAAACCTGTAAAACACACCTGGGCCTGATTCCTTCCTGCGGGCTTCTAGTATTTACTGCAGATCAGAAGCTGGAACTGAGGCACCTGGCGCAGCACCTTCAGCTCTCTGTCCCTGTGTGGCAGGACTATCCCATCTCATTAAACTCACACTAACAGCTCTTGCCTTCTACCCTGCAGCAACAGCAGCCAGCAATGCTGTAAAGCCCTGAAGGAACCGGAGGAGGGCCTCAAAATGGCAGCCGTGGAAGTGTATGCAAGTATTGCACAGAAGGGTTTGTGTTTATTGCACAGAGGGAGCTGGGAAACAGCTGCCCTGTGATGTTTGGAGCCTCAAACTGTCTTCTGCAGCCCAGTGGAGCAGGACAGCTCCTGTTTAACCTGGCTCTGTGCTACTTGGAGCTGGGAGAGGCTGCCAGGGAGCAGGTTTGGGGTGCAGGCACTCCCCCAGCAGGGCCTGTGTGCTCCATGGAGATGTGAGGGGGATGTACAGAGCAGCCGATGGGCTCGGCTCTGCCCGGCCCCCCCACACCTGCCCTGCTGCCTCTGAGAGCTCCCCAAAACCAGCTGCCATCAGCTCCTTAAACCTGAACCTGCCACCAGCTCCCCAAAACCAGCTGTCACCAGCTCCCCAAACCCTGCGGCATCGCAGGCCTTTCTCTGGGCCTGTCACCCTTCAAAAGGTGTAGCCCCTCTGCCACCAGAGCAGCCAGCAAGGGGCTGGTGGGGGGACCCTCCTCCTCCCTGCATTCACACTGTTATAAAGAGCTCTGGTGAGCTGCTGGTGGTGTTTGGGTCTTGCCTCTTCCCCCAGCCATGTCATATAATAGGCTTTTTAGAACCTGCTGCTCAGGATCCAAATTTATAGCCTGTTTTTAGAAAGGATAGGCCATTACAGAACTGATTATGCATTTGCATATTCATCAGCCATATAGAGGAGGTAAAGAGCTGGGAAGGGACAGAAGAAATGAATGGTCAATAGAGAAGGCTTCAAGGAGAGCACAGATTAAAAAGGTCTATTTATTTTTTACAGCAGAAGCTAAGAAAAGGACTGTGCACAATTCCCCACCCCCATCCTTTTTTCACAGTGATTGCTCATGGGCCGCTGCCTCCCCTTGTGTTGCTCTGCACTGTGCTCCTCACACACGTGGTTCGTGTGCTCTCACCAGTGCTCTTGCTCTGATCCACACACAAATGTGTGCCCAGGCACCGAGGAAATCCCCTCCCTCCCTTTCCCAGCTTTTGCACTACACACTTTCTTACCTCTCTGACCTCGTGTCCCACACGGTGAACCTGGATGTGACATGGTACAATTAAACACTCACAATAATGATAAGCTCTTGGCCTAATTCTGTGTTTTTCTATTTGTCAAAACCCAGCATGCAGTCCTGGGATTGCTTTTCTGTCTTAACACTTCACTGCCTTGAGTCTGGAGGCCCAATTATGTAAGTGCTTCTGACTTGTCTGACATGAGGGATAATGAGAATGCTCAGTTTGATCTAATTTCCCTGTCCTCTTTTCAATTCACACTTTATTTGGCCCATGTTTAGACAAAGGTGCTTTTGAGAAGAGGAAGGTTTAGTGAGGATGAGAGAGCCAAAGGTTTTAATTACTTGCAGAGAATCATGAGCACTTGTACTGTTTTAAAGCTGTGGTCCAGGTGGGGAGAAGGTGTTAATGTGTGCTCAGCTGCTCTGATGGGTTCTGCTTAGCTCAAGGATGGAGCCAGCTCAGCTAAGGAACCTCAGGGACAAGAGAAGGAAGCAAGCAGGGAATTACTTCGCATGCAGGAGAGCTCTGATTTTTCTAGGAATAAATGTTCTGGGGAGTTTTGTTGTGGAAATATCAGAATTTTCTTTTTTTAGGTTCCAGTATTTCCCCTCTTCACCCAACTGCTCTCAGTATTGGAGCTGACATAGCTGGGAATGGACATGGTTAATTCTCTTGTAGAGAGCCTAAAAAGAATGAAGACAATGAAGCAAACCTGAGAGGGAGACAGCACACATTCCAAACCTCAAAACAAAATAAAATCATCTTAAAAATTCTTGCCAGCTAACAGGCAAGTCTTCCTCTCCATACTGAAATGTATCTCACCTGTGGAAAATGAGGTTAGAGCAAGCCTAGGTAATAACATTTGCTGAAGAAATGTTTCCCTGAAATCTTTGCACCAGGTAAGAAAATTCTTCTTGAGAATTAAGTCCAGCTTTAAAATAGGATTATTTCTTTTCAGTTTGTGTGGTTAGAGGAATTTAATGGAGCCAAGGGAGCAGAAATGGGGGATGATACGTCATGTTGAAGAATAAGATAAGAAATGTCTGCTGTTGTATTCTACTCCAACTTCCTTTTTTACTGCAAGTGGTACCTCTGTACAGACACAGCAAGATAGATTCAACTCTTTATTAGTCTTTTTTAGCACTGGAGAAGGAGGATGTTGCTGCACTCTAGGGAAATGTGGAAGATAACCCTGTGACTGTAGATGAACATCTATTCTGGTAAATCTGTAAATGATGCCTAGCATTAAATTTATTTTAAAATTTCCTGCCTCATGAATCTGCCAGATGCCAAAGTCTCACAGGTCTGCTCTAACTGCATGAAGGCACAGAGGCATCACTGTCACTGGGTTTCCTCCTGCAGTTTGGGACCACAAGAAGAAGCAGTTACTGAAATGTGCTGCAGTGGTTTCAGTTTCCAGGAGGCAGAAGAGGAGAAAGGTGTCTTTCAAATAGCTGGAGATGACAGAGAGGGCCAAGGCTCTCTTTTACCAGGGGTATCCTGAAGGTGTCTTGACCTTCAGAGCAATTCCCAGAGCTGCTGCTAAGCACCGTGGCTTAGCTGGGTGGGGCTGCAGGTCCTGCTGAAATCTCCGCTGCTTTCACAGCGCGCTGGGGCCTTTCCCAGCAGGGAAGTGCACTCATCGTGGCCGTGCTTGCAAACCGTGGAGGATTCTTGGTTTGGGGGTACAGAGAAGCCGAACGATGCCGCAAAGGAGGAGCTGCATTGTTTGCTTCTGAGCGTATCTATTGAATTTTCCTGCCTCCGAGGTCCATCCCAGTGCTGCCAGCATAGCAGCTCTTTCTTCGTTTGTTAACAGGAGCACAAATGCTTCTTTTGGGGGCTGCATTTCTTTCTCTGAATTTCAAAGCTGGAATGAAACTCTTAAACAGCATGGTTATTTTGCCTAATGTGTTCTCCCCAAACTTCCAGGCTAATCCACTTGGGAAACATGGAAGATGTTCCCAAGAGACTTCTTATTGCCTAGCTACTGAAGCACCTGCTAAAGCTGAGCTCTTTTAAAAACTGAAAATTATTTAAATGTGAAAAAGAGTGGGTTGATCTGGAAAAAAAAACTTCTCAAAAAACTAAAATTAGAATGGAATGTGTTAGAAGAGAAATGCTGGTGGGGGAGGAGGACTAAGGTTTTTTTTAAAATAAAAATGCTACTGCTTGAGTAATGATCAAGGAATTTCTGGTTAGGATATTAGCTGCTGCTCCAACCCTGAGCAGTTCCTGGATTCAGAAATAATTATCTTTTCCTAAAGATAGATCTACAGTACAGACTCCATGGGTTTTTTCTAAGTTAGTCTAAAGCAAGGATCAGCTTGATGTTTATAAATGAAACTTTTGAGTAAATGCTGATAGTGAACCAAATAAATAATAAATAGAGCTTTTTTCTTTTTTTTTAATTAGAGCAACTAATAACTGAATAAGTAAGCTTTGCAGATTAACTTCTGCTCTCCTAAAGTTGCCTGAGTGACCTGCTTGCAGAAACCTTGTAAGGTGAAGTTATCTTTTATTTTTGCTTTTGGAATTTTGCATTTCTAACTTGCCCTTTATCACTGCTTGTTTGACTTTTGTCTTGGATAAAATTCTAAATAGTTGTCCCAAGGCTACCATTCCATGATGCAAGGTTCCTTTTTTTTTTTTCCTCTTCTCTTGGCTCTATGCCAGTTGTACCACCACTTCTTTTCTTTCTGAACTCCTTGTGTTGTAAAGGATTGGAAGAGTTTCAAGGAATCCCATTACCTGGCAGGAAGCAAAAAACTTCATTGTCTGTAAAATGGTAAGGAGGAAAGTTCCAAGCAATGGCTAATAGGAAAAAAACACCCTCTGAGGAAAAGAGAATGTCTCTACAAAGAAATGGACCCAGCTAAAAAGAGAAAAATGAGGTGGTCTGCTTAACTTCCTTTTAAATCCTCTCATTTTCTTCTCCTCCTTGATTTCAATAGTTGATATATTTTATACCGCCTGGAAGTCATGAGTACTTCCTTCAGAGAAACCTGACTGCAGCATTTCGGTTTCTTCCCTAAATATAAAAAAAAAAAAATCCTATAGAAGTTTTATGCTGTAGGATATTTTAAATCTGAGGAGTAGGAAGGAGTTGCATTTCCTGATTTAAAGTGACTCAGCTCGGTCTGCCTCCTTGTTTCATAATAGATTTCTCTGCATCCAGCTCAAACCTCGGCTGGCGCTCGGCAGAGCTCTCAGATGTGTTTTCCAATGATTTGTCATTCCTGCCCAAAGTCAGTTTTTAAGCTGTTCCTTGAGGATCCTGGAGCAGGCACCTCGTAAGCAGTGATTAGCTCAGGAGGTGCATGCCTGTGTCACAAGGCATCTGCTGCCTCTCCTTGGAGCTTCCAGCAGCTCCCCTTGCACTGTGGCGTGCCTGGCCAGCAGGAACTCAGCCATCATCACTCACTGCTTTATTGATATTGTTTGTTTTATAGTATCTGCAGCCATTCACTCTCATCAAACCTTATTCCCATAACCACAGTCCCATATGGAGTATTACTTTTATTTCTGTGCAAAACCTTCGTGGTGGTCGTGTTCTGTACCAAGCAAATTAATTTCAAAACGTTTTCTTTTAAGCCTGATGGGGTTTTTTTATTTTGTAGGATTCCTGAGATTTTGTGTTTTCCTTTGGAGCAGATATTGTTCCCACCACCAGAAAACTATTTCCAGTGAGAATTTCAAAGGAAAGTTCATATTTGTTAAAAAGAAAGTTGATATTTGTATGCCATGTATGGATGCATATGACGAAGTCATAATGTGGAAGAATCTAATTAGTACTATCCAGGCAACGGAAGACCTTGAGCTTGCTTGATTAGAATTAACTGCTGCATACATGAAAGGAGAAATTTAATTCAAATTTCTATTAATCAGAAATGCCATCCTGCCTAAATGATTAAAAAAAAAAAAAAAAAAGCCATGCTAATTTTCTGTTTGGAAGATGATGATGTCCATGTCAAGAGTGATTTTTGTGTTGCTTCAATCTTTGAAGTTATATATCCTAAAGTATTGTACAAACAGAAGTATTTCAAGGTTTGTGACCTGAATGCTTTCAACCCAGAAGCACAATATTTATGTACACAGAAATAGGTACTCTGCCACAAAGCCTCCAAAAATGTTGTTGTCAAGTTCCCTTTTGCCCTTTCTTACAGCAGCTAAGATTCTCCCTGCCAGTGAATGTCTTGTGGTTCCATTTCTCTGCTTTCTCTTTTCCCTCTGCCTCTGGGCATTGCTTTGTCCGAGGAGGAGGAGGAGAGCAGCAGAGGGGAAGAGCCCTGGCTGGCATTGCCTGTGCTGTTCTGCACGTGCAGGTGAGGCCTGGCAGGACGGGGAGCTGTGGGTCTGTAAACGTTGCTCGCTGTCTGCACCTCGGCTCTGTAGGAAACTTCAGTGTTGTGGGAAGCTGCCTGGCAGACCATGACCACTTCTGTGTCATATTTGGGGTTTCTTCTGGTTTTTTCTTCAGCAATTGGATTTTAAGAGAGAACTCTGCTCTGTTGAAATAGCCCTGCATTAGGGAAAGGCTGTTTGACGTGCTGAATGCCAGCTTTGTGTTGGTTTGTGTGTCACAAGCTATTAAAGAGTGTGATGAAATAGTGACTCTCCATCTCAAATGCTGCCAGCCACAAGGATGCCGGCATCCTGTCTAAGTTTGCAGGCTCTCTGTCCATCTTTGTAAGTCTTGAGAAGTCCAGGAGACACAACTCAGTGCGCTGTGGCAATATCTCAGATCAGGAATAGATCTTAGGCAGATTCCTCCGTTTGTGTACAATGGGGTCAAAAACCTCACGCGTGACCAATTGTCCCAAAAAATGGAAATACACCACTTAGAGGAGGAGTCATGTACAAACTGCTGTCCTGATATACGAAGGCAGCAGGAAAAGAAGCCATCAGGGAATGGCCAAATGTTGAATTTCATTTTCTGTTGGACTGTGTGTTTAGCTGAGGGGTTGAACATCACCCTCCTTGATATAAAAATTAATGGATTCTCTTTGAAAGTGAATCAGAGCAGGGTATGTTCAACCGTGCATCAAAGTGCAAAAATATAAACGTTAGACTAAATTCCAAAATCTCAAGCACATGTAACAACATAGGGGAAAGATATGTAAAGTGCACAAACTTAAGCTTTGTGCCTTATTTTGAAAATAATTCATGGTAATCTGCCTGTTACTTAGAGTGCCGTCTCTGGGCCCCAAATACTTGTTTTATGAAGGAAACGCTCCTATCCTTGAAAGTTGAAAGGGATTTATTAAACACCTTACAGTGTTTGAAATAATGGTCCTAAGGTTTAGCTCTATGCTTTTGAGGGAGGCTCCTTGTTTCTGTGAATCCCAAATGAGCTGGAATGGAGCGTGGGCTGCACTGAGCATCGGTTAATCTGTGCCTGCAGCTGCAGGACTGCAAGGGACAGTCAAACCCAGGCTTCTGTGATGGCATAGACCTTGAATTCCTGTAATTGGGAGGGCAAAACTGAGACCGTACTAATTTGTTTCTCATTTAGTCCTCGATCTTCTGTCTTTATTCATGTCACTGCAGATAGGATGGCTCTGACAGCTCTGGAGGGGGGCAGGACGTTTCAGGTGGCTGCAGGCCATATCCATGATAAATGGAGAGCCCTGAACATGTGCACAGAGCTGACCTCAGGACTTGGAGCATGGGCTGAGTTCCAGCCTGGGTCGCATGAGATCTGACCTTGTGCTGCTGCAGGCAGGCCCCTGTGTGTGCCATCGCACCCCTTTGTGTTTCTCACACCTTTTTAAATTTATTTTTTTAATAGAAAAGGTAAAGGATTCCTGTGCTCTTCTTTTTGACTTGCTCATATGTTCCTTTCCACTGTTCCTGGGATTAGGGTTCCTTCCAACCCAGGCTGTTCTGTGAGTGCTCTTTGGTTTACAGTCATTGCACTCACTGTGTGAGAGTTATAAGGAACACGCAGAAATCATCCTCTGATCCTGCAGCGTAGTCACTGGCTGAGCCAGGCACCAGCCATTGACAAAGAGGAGATAATGTCCCTTTGAATATCCCCAGTTAGGGTAATTCTGTTTTTCAGCTGTTCATTCATTAGCAGAGAAGTAAACAGTGCAGCGGAAGATTGTGAAGCAGGGTGTTGATTCACTTGTTTTCTGGCCTTCTCTCCAGATTAATGAAATGACTCATGGACAGTAACAACATGCTTGGAGGGGAAAAAAAGGGGAATAGAAATATCTGGAGGTGGGACATATAAGGCCAAATCCTTCTGTCAGGACACCCACAACTCACCTTACGTATGTGATCTGATTCTCTTTGTTAAATGTAAAGAATGAATCACGGCCAAAACTGCTGGGCAGAAGAACGAAATGAGCATCTAAAATGTGCACAGTGCTTTAGATCCATGTGGAAGAAAAGGCTCTGCAATTGCCTGTAAGTGTTTCTTTGTGCCACTTGGCCTTTTCTCATGGTGTGTTCCCCTCTGCCCAAGAGCAGGGGCAGCGTGGGTGATGTCCCAGAGCTCCTCACAAAGGTGAGGAACACGACACAGCCCAGCTGACCCACCCTGGCTCTGCCTCTGTGGTGCCTCAGCCCCTCTCTGCTTCTGGAGTCCCATCCCACGGTGATGCTCAAACCTGAACCAGTCTCACAAAATGGTGAAAGGAGAGTAGAGAGAATGCTCTGATTTCAAAGATGCTCAAGGACTCGCTCTCCTTGGAGAATTTGGAGCTGAAGGACTTGGAAAGGTTACATGGGTTTTGTGCAGGGAAGGAAACCAAACACAGAACCAGGTATTGCAGATGCACTTGAAACACCCAACCATGTCATTCCTCTCTACTGCAGCTTCCCAAGGAGCACTGAGACCCATCTTTGTGAAGGTGATATAACTGCTTCTCAATTATTTACTAATAAAAATCTAAAATTTTCTGTGTTAAAAGCTGCACGAGCGGTGAAGCACGGGTATCTTCTAGTTTAACAGCCCAATTTTTTTCTGCAAAGTTCAACAAACTGCAGGCAGGACAAGAGAGGAATAATAATTGTGGAATCCTGAGAAGAATTAATTTATAGCAGATACTACCAGGCAATTCTGATGCTGGAAAAAATAAACTGAGATGCACCTATGTGATACTTTCAAATACAGAAAATGCTGCTCAGCATTCATGTTAGAAATCATTATCAATTCAGAATCCTTGTCACCTAAGGGAAATGATGTGTGAAATGCTGTCCTCAAGACCTCTTTGGTTCTGGCTTTTTCTCCATGGGAGTACTGATCACATAGAAACCTAACGCTCTCAGCCAGCTCCTACTCTGAAGAATGCTTAATTTATGAATTCTCAAATATTTGGTTTTTAGCCAAGATGTTCTGCTCTTTATTGTTTGTTTAAAACTGCTTATCGGTAGTTTCTATGTTACTTCATTTTGAGAGGAGCCAGTATATTTAGGGTGGAGATTTAAGCCACGCAAGGTGAAAAATGGGGATGAAGCTGGAGAAGGAAGAGGAACTTGTCAAAGCCTGTAGAGAAGAAGTGAGGATAATTAATCAGACAAATGGAGATGGAGAGCAGGTGTGCAGAGGGAATAGTCTGATGGAACAAAAAGGCAGAGGAATGAAAATTAATGTCAGAAGAGGTGAGTCTCTGTTTTATGCATTATAAGCTGTAACAAGAAACATTTTCCTTACCAGGTTAAACTTTTATTTTTTAAAAAGTAGCCTTACAAACATAAATCAAAACATGAGCATTTTCATTTTTTTGTTGTTAATTATTTAATGTAAATAAATTGATTCAGTGCTGGCCACCTAAACAGCGGAGTTCATAGACTCACAAGTGTATGAATTCCAGCAAATGGCTAAAATATATTCTGTGAAAAACAAGTTTCCATAGTTTGGGTAAGGGAAATATGTTCGAAATACTAAACTGGGAAGAGAAGGGGAAATGTAGGGCAAGGGCAAAACCAATTTTCCCTTGATATGTTTGTAAACCAAACATTTGTCACTATTTAGGTCAGCAGAGGAGGCAGGAGCGCAGTGAGAGGGAGCAGTTGAGGTTCACTCCCGAGCAGGCAGGGTAAGGTCAGGTCCCCTGGGTCTCTGAGCACCAGAGCGGTGTCACCTCCTTGTGCAGGAAGCAGCATGTGCCTGACAGCAAGGGAAATTCACCCACTGCTTTTGCAAAGAGAAGCACTCAGGTGTCCTTTCCCACTTGGAGATGGAGGGGAAACACTCCCTGGCTCCACGTTTTCTTTGCAGTTCTCACACAGAGCCTGTGGCTGGATTACAGAGGTTTGGGTCCTGCCTGCACTTTTTCCCTTCTCAGGGCAGCACCGAAATATTTTGTTGTTCCCTGGAGGCCAGAAGGCTGGGAAGGAATGAGCACACCCAGAAGGGTTGGCTTTCTCAGATGATCAAAAAGGAAAATGTGCAGGAGTAACTTCAAAAGAATAAAAAGAAGCAGGAAAGAGGGAAATTTGAGGGATCCAGAGACCACAGATTTGCAGATGGGATCATCTCAGGTGGTAACAGAGCCGAGCTGGTTATCTGTGGTGCCTGCCCAGAGTGGTGCTCAATTCAGATCATTTCTCCCTTTCATTTGATCCAAGTCCTGCCTTCATCCGAAAATTTAAACTGAGACTAAATAACAAAATGAATGGATCTTGAGCCAGGTGAATAATTACAGTCTAATAGTGTGATTTTTCTGTGCTCTCAAAGATGATGGCAAAGGCCCAAGGTGGTTTTCTCTAGGTGTCCCTGCCTTGCACAGAATTTTTATTTGTAAAAACACTTGACTTACCAGATATCAGTGTCCAATAATCACAAGCCAGCTTTCTGCATGAGCAATCAAAAATTGTGTTCTAGATAGGAAGGAAAGTTACAGAAGTTTTCTGGTTTAACTGGTTTAGCAGAGGAAGTAAACTACCAGAACTATTGCAATTATCAGCCTTTTAAAAATTTCCTTTTTGTTTTTATGGAGTCTTTTTTAACAATTTGTTCTATTAATATTTTAAATTAGAGGAAATACCAGCAGAGACTGATCTGGACTGAAAACTGTCTAAATTATTCTGCATGCAAGTTTAGCTCAGCAGATTGTCTCAATGCTTTGCTCTGTCCCTGTGGATTTGATCAGGGTGCAGTGTCCAGGTCCCTTCAGGGCTCCTCTGCCCTGAGGGTCACAGCATCTCAGGAATTGGTGTCAGGGGGAGCAGGACACAACTCCCAGCCATGGTTTAGTGTGGCCTTGGCAGTGTTAGGTTTAGAGTTGGACTCGATGATCTCAAAGGTCTTTTCCAGCCTGATGGCTCTGAATCTGTGTTTAGAGCTAGGTTTAAGGGGAAAAAAAATTAAAAAAGGAAGAGATATGGTGGGAACACAACTGTGATATTTGCAGCAGTTTGCCTTCCCTTAGAAGTTCACTGAGAGTTCTGCATGCAGATGACAAAAGGTAAATTCACCATTTCTCAGTGTTAAAATAGGCTGGCCAGCACAATTTTTCCAACTCTGTACTGCAGCTTTTCTGCACAGAGTTGAATTTTGTACTCTTCACAAACTGCTAACCATCCACACTGCATTAAAACCAAACCAAATTCTTCCAGGCTTTTCATTCCTTTCATGGCAGATTCTTTATTAACCTCTGCCATATCTAATCATGAACTTAACACTATTGCTGATGAATTTTCTGAGATGAGAGAATTTTTTAATGGTGTTTATTCCTAGAGTCCTTAAAAATAATCAGCCTGTGCATGATGTGCTAACAGATCCAGAGGCTTGATAAGGGTTTCTTCAGTTCCCTGTCATGCCAAAGACCAGGAACATTTTTCCTGAATTTAAAAAAAAAAAAAAATAAAGTAAGTTAAATCACGTGAGCTTAGTACTTGTGAGGAAGGAGACTCAGCAGCATCAGTGAGATGTCTTTTGCTTGTCTGGAAGGCAGAGCTGTTGCAAACAGCTTCCTTCTTTCTGCTTCAGCCCTACCTGAGACCTTGACAAGACCCTTCAGACTCATTCCTGCTGTAAAATATTTCTCAATTCCACATCCAGCCATCTGTATTTGTGGCATCCCTGATCCAGGAGCTCTCTACACTGGCATTTACAACTCCCTTGTTGGCAGGGTGGCAGCTGTGCTAGGGAATGCACTTTCACTCTGAGTATCCTCTCCCTTTATACCTAGGCAGACCTCTACATGGAGTTTGCAGCCCAGTTCCCCTTAAGAAGTAAGTGATATTAGTAGCTTGTAGATTAGCACTTCTCTGTTCACTTTATTATCAGTACCTGCATATTTGGTAAGTTATGTAAAAGTTTTTCTGGGTATTTTTAATAATTTAATATCATTTTATATATTGATAACATTATATTTGTGTTTATAATTATATAATTATTTCATTATAATTATTTGTTATTTACACATAGGGGATGCCCCCAAACCAAAATATAAAACCTGTAAGGCCTCCCTGTAGATGCTGGTGGATGATCTTCTTTTCTGATTTCCCAAAAGGAGGCTATAAATCCTTGGTTCTGATCCAGTAAGTTAATACTGCAAATGTTGAAAGCAGTCACGAATCATTAATTTGAGTAACCAGGAACCCACAGAAATATCAGAAAAAGTTCCTGAGAAAAATTACTCCCATAGAGAAATCTGTTGTCTGTCTCTTTTCATACATGGTCCCTACCCTAATCCAAGGTGAATTTCTTTTAATTCTTTAGAGATTGAAAAACCAAGAGTCATTTTTAACTGCTTGCTAAAGATAAAACTGTGCTTGGAATAGTTTAGGGCTGCTGTGTGCCACAGGGTCCCTGTTGTGCTGTCTGTGATGTGCTCCTGGCTCACCAGGGCTGTTCTGTTATAGCTTCAGGTTTTTGTGAGGCCACCTTATTTTTAGAATGAGTTTATGCTCTGCTGCAGGGCCCCCAGGTTGCATGGATATACAGATGGGAGAAAATTGCTACCATAAATCAGTCTTGCAAGAAAGAGATCACAGAAGCAGGACAAGGTACTATCTTCAGATATTAGAAGGAAACCAAATTTTAAAAAAAGAGGAGAGAAAGTTGGTATTGAGTGATGGACACTGACCTTGGTAACACAACAACCCAAGCAACACTTCAGGGACACCTCTGGCAAGCTGTGCAGAGCAGCTCCTGGCAGGGAGCTCCGCCCTGCAGCACAGCAGATCCTGGGATGGCTGGCACTGCCAGCGGGACCTGTGCTCCTCAGGTAATGGGTTAGGGACATGCTGGACAGGGAGGGAGATGGGAGGATGATGATACAGCAGTAGAGCTCTGTGGGGAAGCAGCAGGTACATGTCAGTGATGGTGAGAACAACTTGCTGCTCCTGTGGCTGTCACTTCATTCACACATACTTTGGTATTGTTAGAGTGGTATTCAAGCTCAAAATGACTAATTTTTTTTGAGATTTTATTTATTGTGGTTTTCATTTTGTTGTGGTTTCATTTGATTTGGGGATAAAGTGACTCATGGAAGTAATATTTTAAAGTTAGCTCTTATGCCGCAGCTTAAAATCCATGAGTCTGTCATGCCTCTCTTGTTTTCTCTGATGAAAATGGCTTTTCTCCCCTGGCTGCTGGGCTGGAGTTGTGTGTTACAGAACAGGCCGTGTTCAGTGACCAGACGAGTATAAAACATCACAGGACAGGCAGTAACAGCACACAAATCTTGTAAATAATGTCTAATAAATCTGAGGGAGCAAACAAGGTTTGCCAAGTTTGTCTTGTTGACAGGTGAAGTTGGGAGGCTCCTCCATGCCTCGTTCACTCTTTCCCTGCTGTGTCGGGGGGAAGATTTATCTGTGTGCTTAGGAGCCCTGAGCAGTGATCTTACAGCATCACCCAGGAACAGGAGGGGCTGCCAATTCCTCCCTCCCCACCTTGTCCAACAATGAATCAAAGGGAGAGCTGGGTCCCGCTCACAGGAAGGAAAACTTGTGCTGATTAATGAGAGTTATGCTGTGGGCAGTAGAAAAATAAGATTCCAAGTCCTCTAAATTTTCCAGAACTTGCACTATTTCTTAAAAACAAAACAAGATTTTTTTTTTTTTTTTTAAAAAAGCCAGGCAGTAATGAGATGCACCTGATGAGATTTGAGCAAATGTGCTCCCGGTGTTAGTCTAAGAGACACAATGCCTGCTGCCAACAGGTGCATCCATTTGGATATTGGCCAGCATATTTTTGTTTTTCACACATTTCAAATGGTTTTTTGTGTAATGTGGGCAATATTGTTCCCCCTAACATCTCTTACTTTTTATATTCCTCTGACATAAGGTAAAATTATCAAGTTTCCCATTCTGTTTTATGGCTTATATTTTAATTCTATAAGAATATAGCATTTAAGATTGTGTTGTAATTTTCTCAGTTAAATTCAGGAAACTGTGTCTTTGTATGTCTGTGTGCACACATAAAAAATGTGGAGAGTCGAATTCTTGCTGTAAGTCGATAAGAGCTGGCAGGAGCTGAGTAAGGAGCTGTAGGAGCAGCCACAGAATGTGAGTGTCCTCTGATGTTCAGCAAAGAAAGGTGACTTCCAGGGTCTAAGAAAAATTTGAAAAGTAGTCATAAAATACAGCATCGCTGAATTTGGGCACCCTGCTACTGAGAACTCAGCAAGTCTGGTTCTTTTGGCTTAATTCTCTCTAAGTAAATTAAATTCCCCTGAAATAAGTGTGTGTAGGAACAGTTCTGTTTAAAATTCATACAGTACTTTAATCTGATCTAACTTGCTAGATAGACAACCAATAATTTTCCCCTTATCTTGAATAATTTTTATGTGGGTAACACTGTAGGGTGAAATAAATAAGATTACTTTTAAAATTTGACTGGGTGCATTTTAGGATAAAAAACTCTAATTGTTATGAAAATGCAGCATGCTAGCACCTTTCTGTGTTAGCTTTCTGCATATTCCTCATCCACAGTATTAAAAGGAAATGATTATGGTTCCTTTTCTGCTCCTCTTCCAGTGATTATTTCGAGCTCGGAGATTATTCAGCTTGATAGTGATCCCTTCTTGTTAATCTGCTGTGCTTGAAAATGAATTAGGATTAGGAAAGTAACCCTTTATCATGAATGACAAAGACTCAGAGGTCACCAGTAGGTCGCCCACAAACCTCTCCCTGGTCAGTCTTGTGGACAGCTTGGGCTGGGAGGATTTTGCTGCTACATTTTTCTGAATCTATTTGATTCAGCTTTTCTCTTATTGCTGCACCACAACTCAAATCATCTGCAAATCCTTTCCATGTTATTCTAATTATTCTTCTAAATTTCTCTTTTCTCTCCTCTTTCAGTATAAGTCTCATCTTTATTAATTAGCCTCTAGTAGCTTCAGAGTACTTAGAGGAGCAGTAAGTTGTTTGTAGAGTGCAAATCATGCACCAATGAGGCAAATGAAATTAGAAGAATTAAGTGTTTTTCCTTGGGGGAAGTTTGGTGAGCAGACCAGCATTAGGAAGCTTTTCCAAACCTTCCATTTTGTGATTCAAGTGTCTCTTTTCTCTTTCTTTCCTGCCTTCTCATCTGTATTTCTCTGGCCTTTCCTCCCTACATAAATCCCTTCTGCATTCACTTGGGAAGCAGCACCCCAGAGCAGGACCTTACAGGGAAAGTAAGATTTTCAAGCATTCAGAATTCCCTTTATTCGCGTTGGTTTCATTGCAATTTCACAAATTTAAAATAGAGGTTTCAGATGAAACTTATTTTCTGCAAAATAGTTCCTGGAAAATAGTATAAGCTCTCTTCCAGTTAAGTAGCATAGAAAGAGAAAGAAACTTCAAGTGTGATTGAAATTTATCTCTTTTTCTTCTACATTTGGGCAGACAGTTCCATTCCTGTAAACTGGGGAGGGAAAACTTTTAAAGACATTTTATGGTTCAAATTCTGTGTTCTAAACTGAAGTCCACATGGCAAGAAAAAAACCCCAAGTATTATGTCCTATATATTCTATCTGTCCTACTGTAAGGCAAAAAAGGATGAGAATTGGTGTGTGAATAGAGCTGACCCTACAGCTTTGCAGCTAGAACTGATGGGTCTCGACTCCCAGTCATCCCAGGGAGCACAGTGGGATGATTTAAAACAGGAATTGCAGTTGAGACAAAAACTGTGGGAATTGGGAGTCCAGGGTCCCTTGTCTTCAGACAGTGGTAGAACCAAATCCAGCTTTCAGAGTGCAGTGAAAGCCACTGGAAGAGCTTCCTAAGAACAGACATCAGAAAAATGGAGCGAGAACCCATGTTGTTTGTGCGTATTCTGTTTATACAGAATGTTTTAAGTAAGAAAATCCGTTATTTGATAGTAAATTTATAGATATTTTTTGCACTTAACCTTCTGTTCAGAGCACACTAAGAGATGAGCGTAGCGGCACAGTTTAAAAGTTCTGTGCAACAAAGCAACTATTCACTGTGAAAATCAGTGGGTAAAAGGAAAGGCTGTGTGAGGAGGAAGGGAATAATTTGTAATCCATTGCAGTCCCCAGGTCCCCAGCCTGTGCTTTCCAGAGACAGAGACCACAGTTCCCGACTCAGAGCAGGTACCAGTTTGTGATCTGGGGATTTCCAGGGAGTTTCAGGACTGTTTCTAAGGGCACTGCTAAAAGAACAGTTACAGGCTATTGTAGATCAGACTTCAGAGTTCTATTTGCACTGTAAGGTATTTCTGTAAGCAGTGTGCAGGAGAGTGCTGGGGAACTCTCTGCTGGGGATGTGCTTGCTCAGGGAGAAACGGGAGAGGCAGCAATTTAAGGAACGGAGAAGTTCTCACAGGGCGCCTCGTTCCTGACCACTGGAATCAACAGCTCTTCCCTTTGCTCATTTAGCTGGAACCTGGGTGGCTGCCCTGAAAAAGGGGATGTTGCACAAGGGCAGAATGGGCTTCTTAGGAGCAGGCAGAAGGAAAAAACCTTTTGTTCCTCCCTCCACAACTACTGTTTAATTATTAAATTGGATTCTTTGAGCACTTCTTGTGGCATAGCTGGGTGTGGTTATGCACTCTGGAATGGGTCATTTTGTACTTGTGTTTCTGTTCTGAAGCAAACCTGAATCTCCCATGAGATCTGCCTAAGCTCCATGGATGCTTAGAAGATGACATTGAGTGTTCTTTGAGCTCCAGTGCAAGAACATTGTATAGTACAGCTTCAGAAAGTTCATGTGAACACAAGAGAGCCCTTCCTCTGTAAACTGCCGTTTCCTCTTTGGAAGCTGGGAAAAGCAAACTGTATAACTTACACTAAAATACAGTTTTTACTGATCCCCTGGTTTCCTGCATGGCATGTTCAGAATGGCAATGCATAGAAAAACCAGACACTTTCCTGCGTTCCTGCGACACCACTGCTTACAAAAGGACAGCAGTAGGGCAAGGGGATTGTAATTATGTGCTGACCTCTCACTTCCTGAGAGAACTTGATGAAATTCAAAATAATTGCCCAGTGCCCTGGTACATATTGGTCTCCCTCTGGGATTAATAAACTCAGAGGTCTTTGGCCTCTGAGGTGCCTGACCTTGGTGGGACACACACAGAGGCACCATTAGGATGAGCATGAAGGAGGATCAAAGCTGAGAGGGGGAGCAGTGGTGGTCAGTGCCCGACATGGCAGTGAGATCTTGGCTCTTTGTCTCTCATGGGCTCCACAGACTTCCAACTTTTGTCACTCCCTTGCCAGGGAAGTGCTCTTGCGGTGAGGTTACAGATTTGCCAGTGGCTCGGGGAAGAAAAACAAAAACAAATTAGGGAGGCTGAAGAGAATAAGAGAGAGAAAAACTTCACAGAGTGGTGGAGAGGCCATCCATGCAAGGTTTGAGTTTCACTTCAGGGCTGGTGGTATTTGGTGCTTTCTTAGAGGGATAAAATCCATAACCACTTCCTCCCCCAATAAAACTGATTGGTGTTTGTGCAACCCTTGGCTGCTTCCAGTTCCAGCACTAACTCTGTGGGCCTCTGTGCAGTGCAGATTTCTCCTTAAGCCAGACATCCCAGTTTGAAATGTCTTTGCAAGTGGGTGTGTGAGAGCAGGGGTGATTTGATTTTTGAGAAAACTCTTCAGGCTCAGCTGTTGGTTGGCTGAAGTGTTGCACCACTCTCCATATTCTCTGTTGTCACACCTGCTTTTAGGAGCTGGACTTTTTTGGGTGAATCATGCAGAAAGCTCTTTCCCAGGTGGGAGTGGGGGTGATGACCCTCCCTATCCCACACAGAGCTCTCCTCACCTGAGCCCAGCCCACTGAGTACTTTTATCAGCATCTCTCCTTGCTGGTGGAGTAAAATCAGGCAATTGTTTCTGCAGGAATTAAATTATGGCTGCATTCTGTATCACATAGTGAGGGTTTTTGCAATTGTCTAAAAATATATTTAAATGCAACATTTTACTGAAAAGCAAATTTATACTGAGACATGACAGAGGTAGTTCTGTAAGCTCTGATATTAATAAAAATATTATCTTCCTATTCACATGTCACTTGAGTGACCCCAGTATCTAATGTGGTCCAAGTTCAAAACAGTTTTTCTTTTCCATATGTTTATCAGGACTCAGCTCTGTTGTTCTCAGAAGGTGTGTTTACATCAGTGTTCTCCCTTCAAACCGCCTGCTTTGTGAATTTGTAGGATCTGGATGAGTTCTCAAATCAATCAAGAGGTTGTGGGTGGAACAAAAGGAAAAGACAAAAGATAGGAGTAGCGTCTCAAGAAAAATCTGGTTTTGTGGTTCATTTCCATGGTGGAAAAACTGACTGAAATTGCCTGTTCATTATGTTTCCATAGTTTGAAATTTGGATGGAGTTTGGGTTCTGGCTTCTCTTGTGTTTGTTCTCTTTTCAGTAAGGACACAGAAAGGCAATTTTATTGTTTTCATGCTTAGGAGGTGCTGAATTTTGGACAGATAGACTTTTTATTCTTTCCAAAGCCTCCATCTGAAATTGTGTTTTTCAAGCTCAAAAATGTGTTTCTATCTTTGGTAATTATGTGAATTCTTTTCCTCCCTGTGAAATTGTTTTATTATCTGAATGAATGTGAATACACACCACCAGTGAAGTTCCTAAGCTGCAGTAAAGTGGCTTTGTTTTGTTTGGGTTTTGTTGTCCATTAATGTTCCCTGCTGAGGGTTGTACAGCAGAAATTTACTCTGGGCAGTTTTTAAGCACAGGCATCTCTGCCAACAAGAGTTTAGCGAGTGCAATTCTCTTTCATAAATCCCTTTCTTTGAGAAGATGCACGCCATTTATTACAGTTGTCATGAAAAGTCAACTTTTCAAACTAGTTTGATTAATTATTGTTTCTTATAACCTTGTAAATCCTTGACACCAAAATGCAGAAAGATGACTTGGTCCACCAAGGAAGATGCAAGTGGCACATAACTCCTGCTTTGCACCCCAAATCAAGCTGTACTGATCTTATGGCAGGTCCCATTTTGCAAAACCCATTTTGCCATCTGAAATATTCACCTGGAAGGTGAATTGATGTTTATCAGCTCCATGTTTTATATTAGGAAGACACCATGACCAATACTGTGTTAGCCTAAAACTGGTAGTGAACCTAATGAGGTGAATGTTACCTTGCTAACCACTGCAGAAATTCTGCACTGGGCTTTGCCAACTAACTGGTATCCAATTAATCTTAGGATTAAAATTAAAGAAACCTGAGTAGTCATTCTAAATATTCCACTTCTGACAAATCTCCCTCAAATCCATTTTAAAAAAACCCTGCAGCCTGACTTTTGAGAGGAGTTTAGGAGCCCTCTAACATGGCAGTGTATAATTGAAATTCCAGCCATGTGTCATCAGATTTGAAGTAGCACGTTGTCTTCTGTCTGATAACACACAGCGATACCGAGCCAGCCCTGAGGAAATCCACTCCCTGTTAAAGCTCCAAGGAAATAAAGGGAAGAGGCATCACTTGGGTCAAGAGTCCAAGGCATTCCTATCATGAGTAATCATATCAGTATAAATCCTTCTGGCAAGTGGATTAGGCTTACTCTCAGAAATCTAAGTTGCCTCTGAATCTCTTCTTGGAGCACTGTAAGAGAATCTTATTCCAGCTTTCATTTTACTTCAGCCACTTTCTGGCCATTGATTTGGGCTGCAGATGTTTTAGCCTTTCCTCCTCACTTGGCTGAGTATTTGTCCTTTTAAAGTGTTTCAAACAAATAATAATTCCCTTATTTGCCTTTTTTTTAGACAAGCTGCCTGTTCTACTCTCCTTTAAAAGGATGGGTTTTCAATTCCTCATCTTGTCATAGTGGTGGTCCCTCAAACTGGCCTCACTGAGGAAATGATTCCTTAGCAAACCCCACTCCCAGAGTTCTAGGGGAGGTAAATTACAGTTAAAGGAGGTCGATATTTCTCTGCCTCCTCCTGACCTTTCTCTCCCCAGCTGGGCACTCCCATGTCCTGCCCATGGTACACAGGGGACTTGGGATCAGCTTCAGATTTCCTAATAAAGAGAAGGGTTTTTCTTCTGTCACTGGACACAGCTAAGGCTCACAGTAACCTTTTTATTTTTATTTTACAAGTAGCTGTGTATTATTACATTTTTATCCTTCTTATTTATTTTTTAAACAAGACCCTTCACAAATAAAATTCCTGTGTATAATGTAGCCTCAGCATATGCTGACTGTGCCTCCCTCAGTCATCAGGAACTCCCACAAGTGCTCCCCTACTTTTTGAACCAGCACTATTAATTAAAATACTAAATAAACACGGTCCCAGATGCAAAGCTGAAGAATACCAGTAGTGAGCATCTTCATGCACAGCATTTTCCCATTCAGAACAGTTGTAAGGTTTTTAGCCTTTTTTAAAAAAAAACCAAAAACCTCATCTTACCGTTTTTATACTAGTCCCGTTTTCATTTTCATAATTCCATTATTTCTCATCTGGTTCTACATTGTTTATTTTTCACAAGCATAGACTATGGCATTCAGGTCATAGCTCCCTTTAGATATAAATAAATTTTATATTATAAGCAAAGCCAAGTGCCTTGGAGATTTCTTATCTGAGATTGTCTATGGCAATGTGTTCATAGCCTATCATATAATCTAGGAAATGTAATTTTTTCCACGGTTTTAATAGTTTTTATTAAAACCAGAGTAAGCATAAATTAAGTTGCTCAGAGATGAAAAATGGAGTACCTTATTTGCCTCAGCTTAGACTAAAACAAAATAATTCAAGTGTATCTTCAAATTAATCCAGCAGTTATGAAGGCAAAGTGTAAAGCTGATATTAGAATATTTTAGTCTATTTTAAAAGTCTAACCTGAAGGGTGCATAAGAAGCAGATGCATTGAGGTCAGTGTCAAGCCTCAGTCAGTCTGAAGTCTAAGGACTGAGCTTTCAATAGGCATAAAGCAGGAGTCCCTCAACATGGATTTGTTGAGTATTAAACCCTCTCCAGCCCCGGTGGGAAAGGCTGGTTGGGATTGTCTCATGGCAACTGTAATTTCTGTAGCGTTGCTTTTGCAGCCTGCAGTCAGGCACTGGAGGCTTTGCTGGGTTCAGGAGGGCTTGGGCTGCTCAGCCTGGCCACAGCAGTGCCTCAGGTGTTTCATCTGTTCCTCCTGGAAGGCCCAGGAAGAGAGGAAGGGAATATTTGGAGCCTCCAGAATTGGTCATTGGTCATTCAAGATGCATTTTGCCTTCATACAACCTTTGCATTTCCTAAGTCTCATTAGCTTGAGGAACTATTCGCATGACTTCAAGATCTCCGAGAGCCCATCTGGTCTGTTCCCAGAGAGCAAAATCCTCAGGGTGAATCAGAAAAGATTTAATTCCAGAAATGCAAAGAACAGGATATGTGAGTGGTTACTGCTGGTAATGTTACAGCACCAGACTTCTGACAGAGGTGGTGGGAACAACACCCATGATTAGTAACTGATCAGTAGCTAATTTCTTAAAGTTGCCTAATGATCTCATCGTGGTTTTTCCACGTACATGTTCTTGTTGTTGCACTTATTTCCTGTGTTCTCCTTTTTTTCCTCTTTTAAGAATTCTTCCAGACCCCTTGATAAATAGAAAGCTGAGAACCACCAGGTCTCAATGCACAAACTCTTTTTACTTTTTATGCAAAAGAGATGAAAGAATATGCGGTATAATTTATGTACAAAGAGACTGTGCATATGTGATTAAAGGTTTCAAAAGCCAACTTAGCTCAAACCTCATGATTTTCCTCTGCAGAATCCCTTTTACCATGGCTTGAGTCCTGATCTTTGAATTTCTCTCAGTGACTGATTGGCCTGACATGGTCACTTCAGTGAGAACTGACAGGACCTCAGGCAAGGTAATGGGTTTCTCTGCTGTAGCTACCCATCCTTTATGTGAATATTCTGGAAAAGTTGACATTTCCCTATATATTAATCTGTGGATTGTCTGTAATGCAGTAACAAATTTGATACTATTACTGAGCAATGAAGGAGAGCAGTGGCTTCAAAGAAGCTTTAGTAACTCTGAAGCCTGCATGCTTGAGGAACTTATTCTATCCTTAAGCATGGCCCATCTGTGTGAAAATTTTTTACCTGGGAGAAAACTGAGTCTGTGCTTTCCTCAGTGTGCGTGTGCAGCTCCTGTCAGCATTAATTGCCAAATTCATCCAGAAAGTAGACCCTGAACTATTGTTTCAGAGCCAGCAGCACAGCAGATCCCACAGCTGTGTATTTGTAATTGTGCCACGGCGAAAGAAGCCCCGGAGCACGCAAAGAGACTTGGAGATTTCCCACCTCCCTGACAGCTTTTCTGACTAATTCAGCTGTGCTGGCAAGTCCTGCCAGTTAGCACATGCTATTTTCAGAATAAAGTGGATCCAGCACCAGGCGAAGAGGCTTCAGTAGTGACGTTTCCCCTTTGTTTCAGAGAGGTGTATTTAACCCTTCTGCCATCTCTAATGGCCGTTATGTGGGTGTGATGTGACATAAAAGATCCTTTTGAATATTCACAAAACTTTGGCTTCTCTCTGCACAATTGTTCTCTCCTTAAGTTCTGACTCAAATACCTAAAGGACTGTTTTGTAGGAGTTCTTCCCTTTTTGTAAGCATGCCTGGGAGTCTTGCTGGCCTGGGAAAACGGCCTGGTTTGATGTTTAATTGCCACTTCTGTCTTCCTTGAGGGATCTCAGTGCAGCTCTGCCCCATCACCTCATCTGCCCTTGCTCTGCCCTGGGGCAGGGGCTCTTCTCCAGCCCCCTGGCACTGGCTCTGCACAGTCAGCAACTGGGCAGGGCAAACTTCCCTGTCCCTCTTGTGCTATCCCAGTGAACACCTTCCAGCCCTGTCCCTGCATGGGTGGCTGGGACTTCCCTTCCTTTGACTAGGCTCCAGAGGAACTTGTGCCTTCTGCTCTTTCCCAGCTGGAATTTGATTAGATTTGAATTTTATTGTGAAGGAAATACCATAGTAGCATAAAGAAAGAGTGAAGATTACCTGCAGGATTATTTTGTTTGGTTTTGCTTAAGAGATGAAGTAAACAAAGAAGGCTTCTTCCAATTGGAAATTCATTTATTCTGTCAAAAAAAAAAAAAAATTAAAATATCCCTGCAGAAAAGTGCAACTGAGGTAATATTTAATGCATAAAGACCACAGGATTAACTTGAGTGACCAGTCTTTTGTTTTATGCAAAACTTTTATGCATAAAAATTCATGCAGGTAAGAGCCATTTTGACTGTGAGAGCATTCCTTTTTATTTGCTCTGGGTTCTCTGTATTCTTCTAAAACAGGAGATGATTCTGACTTACTCCTCTGGAGCCCACTGAAGGTTTGTCTGGTGTTCTGCAGGTCTCTTGAGACTGCTGTCTAATTGCCTTCTTTTAAGCAGAGCAGCTTGAGAGCTTTGGGGCAAGGTGGAGTGAGGAAGTGAATGGACTTGGAATGTGGATTTCACTGCAGCATGGCCATTGCCCAGCACGGAAAGTATGGTGAGGTTTGAGTTGGTTGCTTTTCAAAAGTTGCCCAAACTTATTTTGTATATTAGCAGAACGATTTTCCATTCTCTGGCTTTGTTGTTATAACCACCTAAACCATCTGTCTGCAAAGGAAGAAAACAAATTACCCTGCAGGTGATATTCAGCATCAGAATGATCAGACTAAATGAGTCAAGTTTGGCAAAATTATAACTAACTAAAAACTGCATCTCCCGATGTCAAGTGTCAGAAGAGTTTTATTGAAGAGTATTTTTCTGCTTTAGCACATTTATAGCAGAATCTTCAGTTAGTCCTAGAAGGAAATAAACCCTGTTTAATGTCTAAAAAAGTGAAAACAGAGGTGTTTTTTCTTGTGCTGTTTAAATGTCTCCTTGTGTTAGTATTGCTCTACTCAGCATAAAAGTCTAAATGGATTTCCTCAGCTAACAAAGTGGAATAGTCCATAATATGCCCCAGCTCCTGCAGCACCAGTGCCAGATCGTGTCATTAGAAGGATGATAACTTACAGGAATCGCTGTAATTCAGTCAAACTTGAAATGAAAACTGTGGAAAATATGTTGCTTTGGGGAAGATGAAAATATACCAGCAATATTGATCTTAGTAGCATATGATGTTCGTGCTGCATTCCAATGTGACAGGACAAAACAGATAAAAATGAAGAGCTGGCTGCCTGGCACATGACTCAGCAGCCTTTTGGAAGCTGGGATGTTGCTTTGTGTCTCCTCCCAGTTCCTCTCTCCTCTTTCTGGTTAGGAAGAGGTAGCAAAGCAGAGCCTCCTGGGTTTCTGGCTGTTTGCTTTGCTAAGAGAAGTTTTGGATTTGTTTGTTTTGAATAAAAGGCTTTTCCTTGAGGCTAGGACATAAAAGAGGTTTGGCAGTGAAAGAGCTTATTATTTAGAGTGGATAATTCTTCTCTAAAACTGTAATTCTTTTGAAAGATATGTAGGACCCTGTCCTTCTCTCTCCCTTAAATTTTTGCTTTCCCTTTTTTCTTTAGGAACAGCAACATTTTCATTCTTATATGCCAAGAATGAGGCTTAGACCCAATATAACCATATGCTCTGTATCAAAAAATGATGAAACCTTAAGGATAGCTCTGTCTGATGATTCTTGTCTGCTTGGGGGAAAATATATAATCTATAAGCAATTAATTGATGAATGTTTAATTCATCTAAACAAACAAACATATTCCTAAACATCATTCTCTGATTTCATTTACAAGCCTTGGGCAGAATTTTACCAAAAAAAAAAAATAAAATTAAGTTATTCTCTCTCTTTGGCTAAAGACAAACCTAACACTTGCTTCCAATGCAGAAGCTGTCACTGAAGGTGATTAAGCATGCTCTAATTTATTGTAGTTTACAAGGCAATAGCAAAAAATACATATACATATCATACCAATCCATATGGTGCTATGGAAGCATTTCTCTCCAATAGTATATGTTTAGAAAATGTCTCTCTGTGCCAGTGCTTGAAGCAGTTTCAGAGTAAGCTTTTGACTAGTGCCATAAGGATCTTCTGTTCTTCTCAGTTAAAAAATCCTGGAAACAGCTGCAGACCTGGAGCTGTGTCTGTGTCTTCAAGATCATTTCTAGGGCAGAGGCCCAGGTGCCTGGGTTTGGTCAGGCAGAAATAGCAGTGACTCTTGCAGTTGTTTGCAGTTGATTTCGGAGGCGGAGGAGCCGTGCCTGCCCCTGATCTCCCAGCCAGATCTGGTGTTTGGGACTGGCTGGGTGGGAACCTGCTGCCTCTCCCCACGGAGCAGGAAACCAGGACTGCGCTGGAGAGGCACCTCAATGCTGGAAGGTTCGAGTATTTTCTCCCTCTTGTCACATTTTCATAATTTTAAAGCCCTTGTAGCTCTTTAAGGAGTGGCAGGAAGTTCTCCTCACGTTGCTGCTGTGGATGTGCGACACTCCAAACCGCACAGCGATCTCCCTCATTTTCATTCTGCTACCTGAATTTTGCATGTAGGTGTTTCCATTAGAGAGGCTTAGAAGCCCTGAAACTTTTCTTTCCCCATTCCTAGGGTAGGGTTGTGTGCAGTATCTTTCACAGTTCTGGCTACCAAGCTGTCGTCATCTCACTCAGTCGTGTTTGTGTCTGAGGACGTGCTGCTGGCACCATTTTGGTTTAGCTGTGCTGTGCCTCTTCTCCTTCTGTTCTCCTGCTGATCCAAGTCCCAGATTTTTCCTTAACGGGAAAGTGCATGTTATGTTTCTGTCACTGCAAATTCTCGTTTTAGTCGAATAGTCCTGTTTTTAACTCTCCAATCCATCATCACAAGGTAGCCTAGGACTTTGTTGTGAATGCCATGTGTGCTGATCGTCGCTCTCGGCAGCGTGTGCAGCCTCAGAAACCCAAACCCACGGCCTGCAGATCCCCGTGGGACACTTCCCTGCCTCTTGGGGCAGGGGCAGCAGTGCAGCAGGCTGACAGTCATATTTTTGGTTTATTTTTGCATAAGAAAGAGAAGCTGGACAAATTGCAGGGAAGGAAAGTGGGTGTGGCATGCAGGAAGATTTCAGTGCAGGCAGGTGGCTGTACTTAGCAGATACTGCCAGCGATAAGATTTTTATCCATATTTAAATTGCCTTAATGAACAGACTGGTTTATATTCAAAACTGTTTTCACAGTACACAAAAATGGCAGAAGAAGAAATACTGCTATGAGGAAAATTTATGAATATCTGGTGAAAGACAGAAGTTTCATCTGTTTATTCAGGGTGGATTAATTATTTCCCATGTGTGATTTCCAGAAGCTTTTTCCTATACATAGTCTTTTGAGCAAATAAATAATGTACTTTTCTAACAATTCTAAAATTCTCACCTTCCATTTTTGCCCCTCTTTTCAACCCTTCAGTTCTGCAATGAAGCAGAACATTGTCCTCCATACACCACGTGAAGTCTTCAGTAAGTTTTTAATATTCTGTACGGAAAGGGAAGTTTGGATGTTTATGGGTTTGGGTGTTTTTTGGTTTTGTTTTTGGGTTTTTTTGAGTGGGGGAGTGGAGTGACTGTGGATGGGATTCTTTGATAAAAATGTCTCCTGAGACTCTTATCTTGTTCCGTAGAATGTGCAGATAAATTATAGCTTTGAAGACACTAGTCTGGGAGAAGGCAATTTATCTACTGAATGTATTAGGCCACATCCTCTGCTAGTAATTATTTGGATGGAGCTAAACACCAAAAATGTGTGTGTTGCTGCTGCATGAAGGATATGTATTGCAGGAAATGTGCTGAGACACTGGGAAAACAAGTATTGGGTATGCTGAAGGAGTCTGGTTTAGAAATGCAATTATATTTTTACATATTTCTGTATGGAAATGATCTTTCAGGACAGAAGAATCAAGATGTGTGAATAACAACTTAAGTCATTAAAGGACAAATTGTTAGGGCTGGGAATGACTTCTGGAGATCATGTAATCCAACCTCTAAGGGAGACAATCCATAGATTTTTATTTTCTTTTTGCCTCTTTCATCTTCGAATGTTTTCTTTTGTTCCCAGTACGCACAGAGTGAAACTTTTAACAGTATATTCATCAGGAACACAGGCAAATGCACACTGAAGGACGCTGGCTGTGCTTCTGTACTCTCTCATCAGATCAGTGGGGTGAGGAAGGAACAGAAAGAGCCAAAGTGCTCATGCTTTGGAAATTTTCCAGGGTTGGAGACCTTGGGTCCTTGTTTACATGCTGTGGCTATGCTCAAACATAGAGTTTTGTGAAACTTCTTGGATCAAACTCTTCATCGTGTGTGCACCTAATTCAGTGCTCTGCTGCCTCCTGCAAAGGGAGCTTTTGAAATTTTTGTGGCCTCTCTTGCTAAAACCAGGGCAGCTGAGAGTGCCCAAGCCACTCTGCACACGCTGACCTTGGGATCTGGAGCTCTCTGAACTCACACGAGACACTCAGCTCCTTCTCTCTCTGCCTTTTGCCAGAAGAGCTGCCCCTGCAGGGCCTGCAGATGACTCCTGCCAGAAGCCGGTCTGGGAGCTGGGCAGAGCCCATCTCTAGGACCCAGAGCCACCAACAGCAATGCTGGTGCTGGTTCTAGTCTTAGAGGAGTTTGCAAATGGGAGAAAAAGCTATCAGGGAGTTTTACTCAGTGTTAGCAAATAAACAGAGAGTATGCAGAGTGTGGTTACATGGGGAAATTTAGGGAGTTTTAATCCTCAGCTTGGAAATCAAAGCATTAGCCCACAACTACGGAAAGATGATGGACCTTTTGTTTCCAAACACTGGACATAGCTCAGGCTTTCTGGCAATGTCCATGGGGTTATATTAATTCCTTCTGAAGCTGCAAATTGATTAAATTACATCAGTGAAAGGCCACTAATGACATGTTTTAGCTTGCTTTCTATTGCAGCAGCATGTTAATCTTACATTTGGAATTTGAATGACGCGGTGGCTGCTGTTCCAAGGAGCTGTTGGTCACACACGATCCAGTGAAGGTGCTGACCACAGCTCTTAGAAAACAAAGGAGGGAAATCCTGCAAGTCCTGCTTCTTATCCACATTGACAGTGATGGAACAAGACTGCTTTGTTCCAGTGCATGTGGAATTTTAACAGTGCTCTCTAGGTGTGCTGCTGAAACATCTTTTCCCAAAACTTGTTCTGTTTCTTCTGAAAGTTTCAGCACCTCCCTGTGTGCTTGTGTCACTGGACTCTGGGTTTGTGCACATTTAATTGTTCATACCCATCAGTGAAGCCATAGATTCTCGTTTTTCTTCTCCCCATATACAAAAGCCCAAGAACACAGGGATGGATTGCTCTGGCTCACTGGGGACTCCTGTCATGAGCTCTCAGTAGAATCTCATCTGATTTTATCCCTTGAGTTCTCTGCAGCTAAACTTCATATCGTAAAAGCTCTGTGTGCTCCCTTCCCACCCTGTTTCCTGAGCTATAGTGAGACTTTTTGACACCTCAGAAGAACTCTCTGTATCTTGCATCCTGTCCTTTCCCTGTGTCCCTCTGCCATCACCCTGCCTCTAATTATAGCTCCACACCAGTGTCTCTTTGCCTGGGTGGCAGCAGCAACCCCTGTGGCTCAAATAAATGCGTTCCTTATGGTACCTTCATCAACTTCAGGGACCTGAAGTATATACTGTATTTTAGTGTATTGTTAAAATGCATTTATTAAGTATTTCAGATTATCTGATTTGAATTATGAAGTTAATGACAAACTATTTAAACAGTTACACATTCATATAATTCCCTAGACTTAAATGAGACTTAGGCATTACTTAAATGAGTACCTTCAAAGTTTTTTATCTCCAAACCTTGTATAATCAGGCCTAATTCAATATTATACCTAAATTAGTATAATTTACATGTTTATCTTCCCATCTCAATACAAACCACAATAATTTAGGTTCCCATTTAGATAATCCCTAAAATGTGATTCGCATCTCCTTTACGCTCTGCTATTGCTATTTAATTAAATTAGTTCTTACAGCAGCCTCAGGTACCAGCAGTTATGTCTCAGTTGTGAGCACTCTTCCCTGATTTGATCAGGTTTCTGACCAGGTTTTCTGCAAAGCTTGTTTGCTCTGCAAGCACCATCAGTGCTCATTTCTGCTCCTGGGATTCTGCAGGGTAGTGAAGCATTTGGGAAAACTTGGCTGTAGCTGCTGGTGTGGAGTCATGCAGCCAATTCCAGGAGTTTATTTCCTCAAGTTCTCTGAAAGTTGGGGGATGAGGATTCCTTTTGGATTATGTAATGAGGCTTTAGATAGCTCTGAGGTGAAGTGAATACTTTTGAAAATCTCTGTTGGGGTCACGTCTTGCCAATGTGGATCACCAGCAATGGCAAAGTTAGAATTTGGGAACAACAAGGGAAACTGCCTATGCAACAAATTTTGAGATGAAATTACAAAAAATGGCCTTCTTTAAAGCTGTTGATGTTAAGTATCAAATAATTTTCCTAGTCAATTGTGTACTTGTGTATGTAATTTGAAATGCAATTATAAAAGTTCTGAATTTGATACCATTTTTTCAACATCAGTTTTCACAGCAGGGATAAAATTGAAAGCTATGAACCTGAAAATTTGCTTTTCGTAGGAGCTTCAGACTCCTGTTATTGGCTAGCCTGGCAACACAGTCATCCCTAAATAAACTGCACTTCTTTTTTAGCCATGTGAGTGACTGCCCTGGTAGTAGTTAAGCTGTGATTTATTTCCTTGAGGAATTTCATTGTATCTGTTCCTTTCTATGAGGTTCTTGAAGGACATTTTTCATATAAACCAGCTTTACTCTATCAAGCAACAGAGTCACTGGGAACCAAGGCTCCAGAAATCCTGTAGGATCCTCCCACTCAGTATTGCCTGGCAAGCCAATTAGCTTGATATTTTTATCTCTAACCTGATTTGGAACTAATTGTAAATTCCTATTTTATCATTCTGTTTTCTGTGATAAATGCCCTACTCAATTATTATTAGATCTGCTCCTAGGACAGCTGAATCTCCTTCTATCTATGCCACACCTTGTGGCTTTGCAGTCTAAGGAGGATACAGAAGCACCTCATCCTACTTCACTGATTCTTGATTTTGGCCTAGAGCACAGGGGAATGTGTTCACTCTTTGAGACAGGCAGATTTTCTAGCACACCCTTCACTATGGTAAAAGCACCTTTCTGTGTGGAGGGTCATGTCAGTTGTTTAGTATCTGTCAAGTTACCTTCAAAGCAAAGGCCAGTCCTCTACACTAAATAAAGAATGCTTGAGCTGCTTCACATTTTATTCCAAAACAGTGTTCTTTGCTTTTTATTTGATTTTTTTTTTTTTAATCTCAGGAGATAACATTCATTATAAAGCTTGAAATGTAGTTCTTACCACAGGGTGCACCTGCCTTCAATGCAGTTTGAAGTAAAGCTCTCAGTCCTTCCCCTTTACTGCACCACACATCACTGAGTGGTGTCTCAGAGCACACAGACTCTTTTCCTTCTGGTTAAAACTGGATTAGGGTTTGCACTCCAGGAGCACTTGTGGATGTGCACTCCAGGAACAGCCGTGGATGTCCACCAAGCAGCTGGAGAATGTCAGTTCCAGGTCCACACCAGAGCTTAACCAAAGTGACTCACACTGCAGGCCCTGTGTTCTCAGCACTAAGGGCTTTGCTGTGCAGGTATTCTCCTGTCTCACCTCTCCATGCAGGAGCACTGAGCTGATGGAGATGTGAATTTGGAACAGAAAGGAGAGCCGTGGTCTGAGGGGTTCCCGTTTCCCCCAGTTTTGGGGAGTTCATTGGAGGAGCAGGATCAGAGCCACAAAGCTCAGCTCACTGCTGTGTGCTCTGCTCCCCATTTCTGTTCCTGCTGTGCTCAGGAGCTGAGGCTCTTGGCAGCTGCTCCAGCTGAGTGCTCCTCTGCCTTGGCTCAGCCCCGGAGCAGGGGCCGTGCACGGGAGAGGCCCACGGGCAGTTTGCAGTCTGACTTTGCAGCGTGTGCCCCAGCTGAAGTCTCTCTCAAGTTCCAGCTCCCAGGAATCATCAGAGTCACACTCAACTGGAAAGATCCCTGAGCAAGGACGGAGTACACTGGAACCGCAGGTACTTGCCAAAGCTGCTGCTTCCCTACCAACCTTGGCTACCTTGCTCCATATAACTGCTGTCAGAAAATGCAAGATTTATCCACCCAGATTTAATCCTCTGCATCTGAGCTTTCCTCACCTCAGGGCAGTGACAAGCACAAGCAATTCTTTTCCACAGGCAGCTGAGTTCATGGAGTTGTGTATTGAAAATCTCACGCAAAAGTGAACTTGGTGCTCCAAATCCCTGAGACGAGGCCTTTCTCTGTAGCATTTTAATCAAGGTCTTTGCTACAGCAAATGTTTAGCACTGTAAGTAATTGGTAGAGACTGCTGACATGATAAAACTGTGGCAGGTTCAGCCTAATCTGAAAAAAATCCCTGGGAACATTAATTGCATGAGCTGACCCAGTGAATCATGAGAAAAACAAGGCATAATCCAAATGTTGTGCCCAGCAAGTAGAAATATAGCTGGCATCTTTCAGAAAGCCAACACTGAGGAGAAACAAAACTGGCTTCTCAAAGTGGAGCATTTTCCAAGTTTTCCACGGGAGCTGTTCCACAGAGACCCTCTTGGTCTGTCTGGGAATATCCCTTTGGCAAATGGGACTGGTATGCAGATGGCAAAATACCGTGACTGCTTTCAGCAGCACAAAGTCACTTTGGTACTGAAAGTGCACAAAGTCATGATCTTATTGGAAAAATTCTGAACATCTGAGTCAGAGCCACTTGGTAATTGAGTCAAGGCTTTTATGATTCAAGAGCTGTACGTGGTTAGAAAAGTTGTTAGAAATTACAGTGTTAGAAGTCCTTTTCTCTAAGCAAAGAGAAGCTTGAGGACACTGGGGACTGATGACAGAGAGGAAAGAGCAAGTTTGTAGACAGCCAGATAACAAAACACATAGAAGTAATATCAAGTAGATATAATTTGATTTGTGTATTTTAAAAACTGCCAATACCTGTGAATTCCAGTGGTCACTATTGACCATCTTACTGACACCCTCTTTGCCAAGGCATGATTTTTGGGATTTATTGAGCCATTCCAAATCTCTGGGCAGATTCAAGCAGCTGCATTTCTTAATGAACAGCTAAAGCTGTAGGTCTCTCTTTAATACCAAGTGTGGATGGTACTGCCCACTGAGACCAAGGGATATCCCAGTGAGAGCTGTCATGTCTGTAGCATCTTTTGGTTTATTAAGCCTTGAAGGAAGTTTTAAAGTACAAAAATAAGAGAAAGTGACAGGATCCCAACAGCTAAATTATTTTTTTCTTGGCTGTGAAAATGCCAAGTGGCCATGTTTTGTGGTGATCTTTTCTGTTGTTAGGCTGTTTCAGGCAATAAATGATAAGGTTTCTCTCCTTTGACTCATGCTCAAATGGAATTCTTTATGGCAAAGGATGTTGTTTTTAATTTTTAGAAGTGTCTGTCTCATAATGCTTATTGATAGAAAACCTCACACGTCGCCTCTAGTGATGTAATTTTAAAATACCTGTATGTGCTAGTATATTCATATAAATATATATTTTATTTTCAATACATAAAATATTTTTTTGTTAAGATCTCCTACTTAACAATTTGTTCTATAGAAAGTGGCAACAGTAACCTCCCTTGAAAAACATGAATCTGAGAATTTCACCTAAGAATTACCTCAAGACTGCCCTTCATGCTGAGCTAATGGATCTTTCTCCCAGTGACAGACAGTGAAAGGCTGAAGCAATAAAGAATCTTTTACACCTTCTGGTAAGCTGTGCTGGCTTATTCCCATGGTTAACAAACTGCAGCTGCTCCAGTCTGAGCAGTTCGTCGGCCTTGAGCCTGAGAATGCCTTTGCTAGATTTGAAGAGCAGTCAGAAAACTCCTTGTGTATGTGCTTATAGACTGATCATATCAGACCTTGCACAGTCTCTTGGACAGAGCTAAACAGATTGATCTCTTTAAATCTCTCTGTTAGGAGTCTTTTTGTTCCCCAGATCTCCAATTACATTCTTTCGGTTCGTTTTCCTGAACTTTTTCTGTTTTCTTTACGGGGAAGGGCCGACATCAGGAGCTGGCACAGTCTGCTGCAGCACGAGAGGGATGGGAAGCTTTGTGCTGGGCTTAGGTTCATGCACATCAGCGAGAGGGAAATGTTTCCTTTCCAGCTGGGTCTGTCTGAGCTCCGTGGTGCTGGGGATTGGGCCAGGGAAGGTTCTGGTGCTCGGCCGTGGAGCTCAGCAGGCTCTGCTTGCTTCATTCCAGTTGTCCAGCCTGAGTTGCTGCTGGTAACAGCAGGGACATCTCCAGAGTGTTGTATTAATCTGTATTAGATCAGGAATGCCCAGGACACACAGCAGGGGGATTTTAGCAATGAAATTACCATTATGTTTTTCAGTGTTATAATACTTCTGTCCCAAAAGCACTTTAGCTAACACATTTGGATGGCATTTAGTAGGAAGCCTCCTATGATTCATATTTGTTGTAAATATATATTTTTTTTAGTATTTCAGCAAATAATCCTAGAGAAATTAGACAACTGTGGATTTTAAAGGTCTGAATTGGTGGAAATAATTTCCTGGAATTTATCAGATGTCTCACAGCTTCGGAATGCAAAATTCCCTGTGTAGGATCCATCACTGTTTTATAGCTTGAGTGAATCACATAGCCTTGATTGCCCTCTGAATCAAGTGGCTGCAATTCCCATAAACATGTATTTAGAATAAAACAGAAAAATTGGACTTCTTAGTTTCAGGTAGCTCACCTTGTTTATCTTTGTGAGCAACCTCACTGTGTACAGATTTCTTGTAGTTCACTCTGATTTTACGGGATCTCTTCTAGTATGATATTAGTAATATTAAGAAAAAATTGCAACTGCTCTTGGCTATGATCAGAATATAGTTTATTGGCTTCAGAATAGTTTCTGAATACTGTGCTAAATTTCTCCAGAAGTGTCCATAAGAGGGTTTTGTTTGCATCAGTCATGTTCTGTGCTTGGGGAAAACAAGGCAGCTCCCATACATGCTCCTTAATGCTCATTTTGGGTGCACCTTTTGGCTCCTGAGCCTAATCTCTGTCTGGTTACAGCAGCAAAAAGGCAGGTTATACTACTTATTGTCTGTTTTTATCATGGTTGCATGATATGTAATTATTCCTCTCTCCAAAAGAAAATGGTGATAAATGTATTTAGTAAAAAAATAGGGGGAAATACTTTGAATGCAATATTTCTTTTATTACAGTAGCAATCTAATAGAAGGCAGAATTCTTACTGCAAAACAAGATCTTTTTATTGGACATTGGATTGGTCATGATCTACCAGCAACTGTCTCTTCTGATCATTGTTCTTGGTTGCTGCTTGGATCACTTGTTCTTCCTTTTAAAGGCAAGTATTGAATCTGTCTCATTTTCAGAGTGGAATGTGAAGGTGAAACAGATTACAAATTTCTGATTTCAGATCAGGGCACTAAGGTATCAGATATTTTAGCATTTGGAGCCATAGAGTGGCTGGTCCTGGTTGCGTTGAACTCCTCAACCTTTGCCTCCTCCCCATGAATCTTCTCACGTGGACACCAAATGGAGTGAATTTGCCAGATTCACCTACACACACCCTACAGAAAACTATAAGGATGATTTTATTTTCTAGATTACTAGTCAGCTCTGTCTCATTTTCCTTGTAATGTTCTCCCATTTTTGCCTTTAAAAAAATCAGGTCTGAAAGATCTTCTTATTTTATTGTTCTTTCCTTGATATAGTTCAGGTTGATTTCTGGATGTTCTGACTCTCTCCCTTCACATTTTACATTTGTAAGTTGTACCTTTCTCCAACTCATACCTTTTAAAAGCCCTCTTAGGATTTTCATTTGCACTATTAACCTCCTTTGGAGTGGTTATTCCTTTGGAGCCCAGTTCTACTGAAATCTCTTTGTTTGGTACTCACATTTTAGAAATAGCAATCTATTTACAAATTAAATCTATTCCGAACCTTCATGTTAAATTTCAAAAGTTTTTCAGTCCAATTATTTCCATTAAACAGTTACCATAGTTACCCAAAGATTCTTCTAAAGTCAAGACTGAGCCCAATGTTTGTTCACCATTCTGTTTAATTTAAATAGAATCATTTTAAGTGCATTTGCTCCAAGGTTTTTGGTCGGCTCTTCTTGTTGCAAAGCAAGATCCCAGTGGTACCACAGTGGTATCCCTTCATGAGAACTGGTTAAATGCTTTGGAAAGAAACGTGGCAGCTCTCACACTAATGAGAGCGAACGCGAATGCTACCAGTAACAGGAACATTTATTTTCCCCTCGCTGTCCAGAGAGTTAATTCCTATCCTGAGACAATTTCTGGAAGCAATAAAATTGAAAAGTTTTCTCATTAAATCCAGTATTAGAATGCTCTTGAAAATTTTGAGCAAACTCATTTGTTTGCTCATTATTCCCCAGAATTATTTCATCTCAGAAAAATTCTCTTTTGTCCATGCTGCTCGCATTTTTATTCTCTTTGTTTCATAACAGAAGTAAATCTATATTTCTGCACTTTATTTCAGTAATTTATTATTATATCACTTTTCATTATCATTTTCCTTAGATGTTTTCATCAGGTTCTTTTAAATGATGCATTAGACATGCAGGTTAATTATTAGCTACCCAGACATCATTCTCACACACAACAGTAAAATATTTTCCTTACATGATCTTGCTATGTATTATTTATTTTTCCTCTTATTAGTTATATTTTTTATACTCTTCAGGGAAAAGCTGTATTGCATAATTCCAGCTATAAAATGTTACATTTGTGTAATAAATTCCAGTCTTTGCCTGTTTATGTGAATTGGTAGTGATTTTAATAACATTATTTCTTCAGTGGCTTTTGCACCCAAAAGTGTGCCCATTTTTTTCCCCCTCAAAGTTACCTGAGTTGATCTAATAAAAGGTACTTATATTTTTTCATTATATATTTGTGGTGCAATGAGCAGTTTGCAAACTGCAACAATTAATATGAGTTCCAAACAAACTCGCAAGGAACAGTGAATTTCTTCCAGTGGCTGAAGAACAGATTTGACCAGGTTGCAATGGAATTAGAATTAATGGAAGATTACCTGGAAATCCTGCCCTCAGCTCCTCCAGACAGCAGCTTGAAATCTTCACTCTGTGCTGAGTCTGGAGCAGCTGTCCTGCTTCAGCTGAGTGTAAACTCTTGGAGAACCTTCTCTGTTACCAGTAGGGAGGAAAAAATGAATTATAAAAAATTGTCTGAGTTTGATCCCCATCATCTGAGCAGGTTCAATTAGTTGAGAGATCTGTTTGCAGTCTGTGTTTGCACTTTGCTTGCCAGGCATGTTATTTCTGTAATGGTTGCTTGGTTTAATAGTACCAAATAAATACGTAAGGTTGTGATATATCCTACTCTCTGTAGCACAGCTGCAGTGACCAGTCAGTCCAAACCCTGGTGGTCCTCCACCTGATTGTGGATAACAAAGGAATCATACATAAAAAAATATATCTATTTCTAACTGAATCCATGCTTTAATCTGTGTCACGTTGTAGGTAAAAAGTGTGTTTGTGAAAAACGGCTTTTGCAGACTCTTCTCCAGGCCTTCACTTTGAAAGAGTTAATGGATTTTAAACTGTCCACAAACTTCCTTTTTTGTGGCTGAAACGGTACCTGGGTCATAGCTGGTCTCTGGGGGGTCATTTTAAACTGCTTTCTTTGGTTTTTTCCCCTGTGTGTGAGATCCTGTGCCTGCCATTGAGTGCTTTCTAATGAGGGTACTTCCCTCTTTCAGAGGCCTGCCCTCAGGGGGAATGTTTCTGGGAAGGCTTTTGGGGAGAGCTCTGCACTCCTGCTCCCGGCAGCTACGGTGGATTGGTGTTGCTATTTGTTTGGTATGTTAACAGAACATAAAGAGTTGTAATTAGATTGCACAGCTTTACAGGAGACTCAGGACACGCTGTTGCCTTTACACAAAGCAGTCGTAGATGGCAGTTTTCCCCCCGTGTGGATTCCACCCATCTAATTTAGGCTCGTGCTCCTGCTGTCTGATTCCATCAGCCGATTCAGTCACTTCCATCAGGGCATTCCTTGCTGGTTTTCAGGACTGGGCTTCCCAGCTGTTTGTGTGTCTGCAGCAGCCAGACATCATCCTGACTGCTGGGCTGCACCTGGGGCTGCTCGCCGGGCTGGCGGGACCCGAATCCGTGTCCCTGTGGCACCGTGAGCACCATTGCACTGCTGCAGTGTCAGGAAGCTGAAGGAAAAGGGAACATCCAACACCGTTGAGAAGATGTGTGAGTGCCATTCCTCTGCTTCTCGGCAGAAGGCACGATTTGGGTGTGTTTAAGAGCTCTTGGCCCGTTGTGGTGTAGTAAATTATGGCAGGAGAGTGAATTTGTGTGATTATTGATTACTTCCCTGTGGGGACAGCTGAGGTATTTGGGCTTTTGTTGTTTAGATGAATCAGCTGCTGGTCACTTTGTGCTGATTCACTCCCAGAGCTAGATGTGAGTATTTGGATGGATTTACAGTAACTTCATCCTTTTTATCCAGGGACATGCCAGTCTGCAGAATTGCTACAATTGACTCATTGTTCTGCTGTGTCAGGTAACAAAATATTCTGCTTTCTTTTATTCTCCTCAAGAAGATTTGGTTTCATTACATAGGTCAAAGCTCTTAAAATAAATTCCTGTCAGATTTCCCCCCCCAGTTAGCCTAAGTGACACATGTGGGTGTCTTTGGATGCCACTGTTTTGAGGCATGCGTGACACAAAATTTCAAGTCTGCTTTATAGAATACTGAAGTGGTTTTGGCATGCTGGGAACACAATACAGAATATATCTCTTAAACATTGGAACGCAATAATGCCTTTCACAAGGATATATTTCAAATTAATTTTGGAATATGAAGCTTATATGAACACTTAACTGTCAACTGCTTGTCACTCTGGGCACATGAAACTGGGAGTTGGAAACCTGATTTGGCTCTCTGTCAAACTAATGGCAGTTCAACTGTCCTCATCTTAACAGAATTAATTTTTGAAAGATTTGTAATATTTATATACTATAAAAATACGCTATTTATTTTACTGTAAAAACGTATTGTTTGTTTTGACTGTACACACATGTATAATAATGGATTTATGTAGCTAAAAGTAATCCAAATAATTTTTATAGATAAACACGTAGAATGTTTACTTTTCAAATATAAATATGCGATTAGTATGGACAGTAAAAGAGTAGGAAGTGTCAGACAGCGTTCCTCGGCTATTGAGCTCCTTGCCAGGACCGTGTATTTCTGCAATCATCAGCCGATCTGCAGAGCTGTGCCCCAGCGGTCCCATAAGGGAAAATGGGACGAGCCCGGTTAGGTCCGGCATGACTTCAACTTATCCGTAGTTCCCAGCTGCAGTTTTACCGGTGGCTTGCGTTAGTGCTGTTGTATTTCCATTTTTCAGCGTGTTCCGTGCCCCTCCCGTGGCGGGGGCTGGCGCTCCCTGCCCGGAGCCGAGGAGCGGGGCCAGCGGCTCCGCCTCGGCCGGGAGCGGCTGCAGCACCAGGGACAGCGGGCGGGGAGCCGGGCCCAGGGGCCGCAGCGANGCGGGAAGGACGCGGGGCTGCAGCCCGGCCCGGGACGCAGCGCGGAGCGGCGGAACCCTCCGCCCTCCTTCCCGCAGGGTGCGGGTGTCGCGCACGGACCGAGGGTGCCGTCGTCCCCGCGACATCGGGGGCAGCAGTTAAAAATCCCCCCCAAGCAAACCCTGCCCTCCCTGGTAGGGATTTGGCCGAGGGCCGATTGTGAGATAGCTGAAATCTCTTAATCAGCCTCTGGAATAGCAACGTGCTCGTTTCCATGAGCGATGAAACCACTTCTGTGATGTTGTCTTTCAATAGTATATATTTCTCAGCATGAAAGAGATCTCTTTCACGGCAATAAATACATAAATTATAAGAAACGCCTAAGGTCAGAAATGAAAAGGAAAAAAAAAACTCAGAAAAATCATACTCACAAGGAGAGTTCACAAATGCTTCTGAACTCTCATTTCACAAAATAAGACAGGAGTTAATTATTACTTGTGATAGGGTTTCTTATATCCTGAACATTAAAAGAAATTAATAGGAAAAGGTATAAATTTGTCATAACAGTGCTAATTAACATTCCGTGATTTCTCACCCTTTTAATAGCTGTAGTGAGAGCATTGAGGATAAGTGAGAATGAAGCTGCAATAGTATTTTCCTCAAATTGTTTAGTTATTCGTGGTACAAGAAGTTTTAAATCAATTAATTAATCTTTTCCCTTTTTTTTTCTTTCTTTTTTTTTTCCTCCCTAACTAAATGAAGGGCAAAATACTCTGTTTCTTTGGTACCAGGAAAACATTTGTTCAGCATGATCTGTGATATTTTTTTATACAAAGGTCCATCTGACTAAATAATTACCACCTGCACTGTAAATTTTTGGTAGTCATACTTGACATATTGGTATTAAGGTATTAGTCAGTCCGTTCTCTACTTTTGTAGTGAAAAAGAAAACAGTATTATTCTCCTGATTTAATCCAGATACCTCCTATGCGAGCAACATACCAAGTTAGGAGCTGGCACATCCACACTGATCTATACTTGTCCTTCTGCAAGTCCCGTTGTTTTTTTCTGGGTTTATAATTTGTTTTCAAGCAATGTCGCAAATAGAGTGAAAGTAACTTTTGATGTTATATTTGTAAGTGTTGTGTGAGTTGGTTGTAGTGGACGTTTTAATGGGGAGTTTTATTAGGTGAGGCTTAACCCCACATGTCTGATGTTCTGGAAGGATGTGAAAACATCTCCTTTTCTGCCCCCCATGACTCTAGATTACCTTTGCTCTGAGGAAGACAGCGCCAAAAATAGGGGAAGTATTGGAATATTTTTATGCCGACTTCCATTTTGCATGAAAGAAAAATTCTGGAATGGAAGAGCAGAACTAATTGAGGTGTTCCCAGGATTACCAGAAAGTTCTGTTTGCTGCATCTCACATGGTGAAGGTAAATGTGTGCTGGTTGCTGGTCATGAGCTCCTACTTCAGGCACTCTGTAAGGAAAAAATGATGGGGTGACAGCAGCAAGCTGGGAATGCTGCTGCTGTATGGAGTTCTGCTGGGAGCAGGTTTGTGTATAAGGAACTCCTTCCGGATTAAAAACTTTGAAAGAGTCTTAAGATAATGGACTTTAATATCCTCCCCAGTCCTGAGCACTAATCAGAAATCATCCCAGTTAAACAATAATTAGCTGTGTGAAGTTGTGGGGCACAAACACTGTGATACCTTGGAGAGAGAAAATCTGTCATTTGCTGCTTTTAGATTCCTAAGTTGCTGGTTTGATGCCTCATAAGGAAGAAATCCATGAGATGGCCCTGTGCAGTAGGACAAAAAATAGAATTTGGGTTTGTACATCCAAACCTGAGACCTCCTGCCTAAAACTTTGAGAAGATGACTTCGCCAAAGGAAGAACAGCTCAGTTCTTGAGACACAAGAATCCCTATTTTGAGGCATAAAGTAGAAACAGTTGGTGTTTCAAAAGGACCTGTGAGGTCATCACAGATGATGATAGAGTGGATTTGCTTTGCATCTCTTTTTCTCCCTGCAAGGTAAGAAATTTATAATTTAATGGGAAAGTCAAGTTGTTCAGTGGCTTAATTGATCTTAACAACATAGGAAGAATATGAACTTTAAAGAAATAAAAATCAAAAGTCACAACCTCAAGCGTAGAAAAGGAGGGAATGTAATAAAATGAATTGTCTGGTCTGTCACAGGGAGTTGAAATTAATTTTTTTTTTTTCTAATGGCAAGGGTCCTTGGCCATCTTACTGAAACAGAGGCTTGAAGTAATAATGGAAGTTATCAGCATCTATGGGCCCGAGAAAGGGGAGAAAGGATAAAGTGTGGGGCTGCACTTATGTGAAAAAGAGGGCAGGAGGGTGATAGGTTCTGTGGTACCTTAAGGCTGGGGAACTGAGAGAAAGCTGCTTGCAGGGAAGTGTAAGAATCTCTCTGCTTTCTGCACTCTGACCTTCCATTGTCCCTTGCAGAGCATTTGAAAGGATTGTGCAGTTCCCTTGATCTATTTAAGAGAAAGAAACTGTGTCAAATCTCTCCAATCCCAAACCAGCTGTCTTTTAGATCACATCTATATTATGGCAAGACAGGACAATATAGGATGAACTCCCTAATGTATTTTAATTAACACCGTGTTAGACATTGCTGCCTGCTCTGTTTGGATAAGGACAACTCTGTTTGCAGGAGCAGAACCATTAGCAACTCACAATACCTCTGACAGGACAGCTCCTGAGCACAGTGGACCTTAAATAACTTCAGACAGTGTTTTTCAGAGATGAGTGCTTTTCTGCTGACTTGACTCGTTCATTTAAATAAGGTCTCGAAGCTTGTATTTACTTTTATTTCAATACAGTGCAACACAGGAATTTAGTGACAGAACAGCACCTGGAAGACTTTTGCAAGGGGAGGCTCCTTTTCTCTGAAAACCATGAATTTTTGGGATCCACTATACCCACTAATAGAAGCTCTTCTTGTAGGAGCTCCGGCATTTACATGAGATTTTTAAATTTAGTTTGATTGCTGATGCCGGTTTTAAAGACTTCTTAACAAAACCTTAACCGAAAGTAGGCTTTGGATTCCGGTGTTGTGATGTGTTTTCAATGTGCAAACTTTATAAGGAAAATGAAAACAGCTAGAGAGAAACAAACAATCAATAAAACAAAACCAAAAAACCCACAAAACCCTGGGGCATATAACCCTGAGAATTTCTTGTTTCTGCCTGCTGCAATAGTTCTGTGCTTTTCCTGTGCTTTCCTCCGTAGCGTGACGATTGAAGCTGGCAGGAGTGAGCTCTGTTACGAGAGAGAAGCGACAGCAGAAGCAGTTGTTGTGCAGCAGTCGCTGTTTGCTTTGGTCTCTCCTTTGCACGTGGGTAATCCCGAATTCCAGCTCGGTGCCTGGGAGATTTGTGGCTCTGCCTCCGTGGGAGGATGAGATGTTTGTTCCTTGCTACACTCGAGCTAAGAGTGTTTACTAAAGCAATCAGCGTTTCTGTGGCGGTGATAGGAGCCTCATTAAAGAGGTGAATGCAGAGGAACAGGTGTAAATGTATTAGGCAACTTTAACTTAAGCAAACGTGCATTCCACTGACTCTACAGCTAAGTACATTGACTTTTTTTTCCTCCTGAAGCCATGTGGGTCATATGCCATCTACTGACTCTCTCTCCCTGAAAATAGGTATCACCAAGGAGCAGCAGTGCAGAAAAGGCTCAGCAATCAAACACAGGTGATCTGTCAGTGTGAGTGTCCCTGCTAATGCTGTCACCTGTGTGTCCGTGATCACATTTATGGCCTCTCAATAAGGTGCCTCCTGTTTGCTGGCAGGCCCTGGCAGCTCCTGTTCTGCCCAGCTGTTTTGGTGTCCTCCTCAGAGTTTATCCAGCCTTAGAAGGTTCTCAACCTTTCCAAGCTGACCCTCATTCCGAGTTTACTTTAAGGGAAGAGTCAACTCAGATGTGGTTGGAATTTTAAAAAAAAAACCAAAAACCCTGCTGAGTTTTTCCTTAAGCAAAATGAAAGTACTGGTCAGCTTGGCAGCAAGAAGAATCCTCGAAGGGCTGAGACTGTGGCATGAAGAGCCTGGAAGAATGAACCAATTCCTGTCGCCACAAAGGTTTTCTGCTCGCAAAGTACCAGGAAGAGATGCAAAGGTATTTATTATTGACATATTAGAGCTAAAAACCCAGAACCAGTTTCTCAAACCCTACAGCAGCCTATCTCCAACAGATGCAACTCAATGACTTTGTCATGCTTTGTCCCTTGGAAAAGCTATTTCTGCATGCTGTGGGAGTGCCTCAGGAAGGGAAGGAACGGAGCTATTGTAAATACAAATGCCTAAATGTGAATATGAATTAAGGTAGGATAGAATAAGTTGTTTTTTCTAAATGAATAATGTACAAGCACACTTAGTTCTTGGCCACTTGCTGTTTGCTCTCCACAGAGAAAACAAAACCCAACGTCCCAAAACAAAACCAAAACCCAAACAGAAACCTGGCTCTGCTTGGTGGGGAAACAGTAGTTGCACGTGTTAAAAAAATAAATAATAAAGGTTTCCACAGCAACCCAAGTTCTGTAGTGCAACTTGATGACTTTCATTCTGTTTTATTATATAATCAGAGAACAGATATTCTATTAAAAGTGTTGGGTGCATCTGAAGTTATATTGTTCAAAAGTTTAGTGCAGTCCTAAAACTTCACGTCAAGCAAGTTGTTTACAAAGGTTTCTGAAAAGGCTGTAAAAGAAATGTTTTGCTGTTTGTTTGTTTTGGTTTTTTCCCATAAGCTTTTGGGAGCCTCTGACTGAGGCAAGGGCACTGTTCTGTCAGAACATTGCAGGCAGCAAAATTTCGATTGCGGTAAAACTTTTGTATAACTTCTTTCAGCTTTTCCTCTGCTGTGGATCATTCAAATTCAGTTTTTATGGAAGGAAGCGGGAGCTGAACTTAGAGATGAACTCTAAAGACCATTTTCCGTTTTGGGTACGTATTCATCGTGTAAACTCCGCGAATTTCACCAGCTCTTTATAAACTTTGGAGATTAATAATACCGACAAGAAAATTAGGCACGATATCAGCGCAATTTTAATCTCGGTGCTGGTGGTGCCTGGGGTCAGTGCTGCCGGGGCAGCCGAGCGCGGCCGTGGGGCCCGGGGCCGGGCCGGGCTCCCGGGAGCCGCTGGGGACAGGGATGGGACAGGAGCAGGGATGGGTCAGGCGCTGTCCCGGG
>VWZN01001582.1:706791-733066 GCA_013396955.1 Regulus satrapa | reverse complement strand
CGCCGCTCTGCGTGCGCTTCGCCCGGCGGGGTCTCCCCGAGCGCCGCCGCGGCCGAGCCGGAGCCGAGCGGGAGTTCGGGGGCCCGCGCCGGGGTCGGCATCGCGCGAACGATCGGAAAACGAATGGCTGAGCCCTTAATCTACTTAAGCGCGCGGTTCCCTTTTCCCTGCGCTTCCATCTGCGGAGCGAGGGATGTGCGGAGGGAGTTGGGAAGGGGCCGGGGCCCCGCCGTGTCTTTAGGGGGCGTCGGAGCTGCACCTGCCGGGCCCAGGGGCGGCCGGGCCGGGGGCTGCGGCGCTTTCTCCGTGTTTTGGTCCCTCCGGTTTTTACGGTCGTCTGGCATCGTGCTTGCTCTAATCTGAGGCATCACCGTTGGCGGCTTTGGTTTGTTATTTTAGCGTGTAAATCCCTGATAAGAGCAGAAATGTTGCATCTAATGAAATGGAAGATAGAGAATTTATTTTACTTCGCTCCTGCTCTTTTCGATTTAATTTTTTTAAAGCAGTCGACTTGTTTTAGAATAATAAAAGCTACTACTACTACCCTGATTAGCTACCTAAACGCCTCATTAAATTTATAGTTATCAGCTGTGCATATTGATTTTTCAGTTCCACACTGTGTAGTGATGATTGATTTCTAAAAATATATTTTAAAAACCAACAAATTTGCTACATGATCTGTTAACCGGAACTGTTAAAGTGGGATTTTGGCATTTAACTCACGAGCAATTAGAAGCCTTAATGCCTCTTTGTTAAAATGCTTCCCGTTCATTTAATAATAAAAAATACTTCTTGTTAATTTTTTATCTTGTACAGCAAGTATTTTGTTTAGTACATCCCACTTGTCGTCATACTGAAGAGAGGGAGGGAAGAGAGATGAAGTAAATCACTTTTGTTTAAAAAAAATAAATCAAATGCAGCATCAGATGAGAACCTGTAAGGTAACAGAAACAAGTGGCAGAAAATAACACCTGGAAGTCGTTGCTGCCAATCCCGTTGCTGTTTCTGTTGGTCACTGGGAGTATATAAAGTTAACAAGCCCTGATACATCGCAGCTGGATGCTTCAGGAATACCGAGTTGCTGTTTTGCTGGAGTTTTTTAAGGTAGTTGCTGCTGTACTTTTGTTCATACCTCATCTGCTGGTGAAAAGCCACCTCTGCTACCCTAGGGTGGAACTGACTGCTGTAATTGTGACAGATGCTTCAGAGAATAATTATCTGTCTTCCAAGCCTCGTTGTTTTTCTTGTGTTTCTGTAGTTGTTTTCCTGTGCAGGGTTTGATATCCAGTGTTGCGTTTGCGTTTGGCCCGTGTGTTCAAATAAGAAAATCCTTGTTTTACCTTGATCCAAAAAAAACGGGCGAACTAATTTTTATTTTTTTTTAATGCAGGCGTTTGAAAAGAAAAGCTGGGAAATCTCCATTCAGGTTGTAAACAAGTCTGGAAGAGGCATGTGGAGGGGAGAGCAGTGAATGAAAACAAATGTGATTTCACTGCGTGTTCCCTGGGCTGGGGAATATTCCTCTAAGCATGGTGATTTTTCTTTTGCAGACAGCACACCTGTAGGTAGGGCCAAGGTTACAGCTGAGTTGTGCAAGTTTTGGTGATCTCTAGGCAAGCTTTTTTTTTTATTCTTGAGTAGCTTTAATTACTTTTCCTGTAATTGAAATTTGTTGATAATCCTCCAGAGGAGGAAAATAGGTGAAAAATGCTGCTTATATCTGAAGTTTAGTTACTACGATGAGGAGCAGCATATCAGTTTTTCGAAAGTAGATCTGTCATTGCTGGCTGGAGGGGGTCGTTGTTGTGCATTTTCAAGCAAACAGTCTGCAGAAAGTGTGGACCTGAGGGTTTGCTGCTGGGAGGTGCACTGGCAAAAAAGGAAAAAAAATAGTTTTCTGTTAAATTATCCTGATTCCACAAGCAATATGTGCAAAAAGAATCTTTTTGGCATGAGTCACTGTTCTGAGCTTATGCCTTTGGGCTTTAGGAGCTTGGGCTTGGTTAGAGCAGCCTCTGTCCAAAAAAACCACTCTGTGTTTTCTCTGTGCTCCCCTCAAACCGTGCAAAGTTTTAAGATTTGCCTTTGCATTAAGGCAGTAAACTTTCTGTCCCTGTTGATGTCAGCTGGGTGGGAGAAAAATCAGTTGTTTCTGCAAGCGGAATAGCACAAAGAGGTTTCTGGTGGAATGGAAAGGAATGTCTGGGCATGCAGGCCCCGGGCAGAGCTGTAGCAGGGAGAGGACAGGCACCGTGTGGAGTGGCTCACGCTGCTCTGCTGCCTTTGTGGAAGGGAAGCTGTGCCCTGTTCCTCACCTGCTCGCTGGCTCAGAGGTGATAATTCCCAGGAGCTGTTCCTGCAGGAAGGCTCCACATTCCCCCCTCAACACGTGGCTCTGGGAGTGTTCAAGGCCGTTCTCCTGGGCTCGCTGGAGCCCCTCAGCCCTCGGCAGGCTCTCGGCTGCAGGAGGATATGTCCCATTTTGGCCACTTCTCTGGGCCCATCTGCCTGCAATGAAGAGAAGTTTTCCACCCTTGCAGTGGTAGAACACCGTTGCATTGCCCAGTTCTCGTACAAATCCCTGCATGCATCTGCAGCAAAGATATTAAAAGGTTGCTCGGGATATTTCTAAATAAATTAAACGCTCTCCTAACAACCTTGAAGATCTTCCTTGATTTTATTTCTCAGCTGCTATAGCAACTACCTGGTGGCTGTTGTGAGTAATTCCCTCTATTTAGAAATACTTATATTCAGTGCCTCTAATCCTAACTCTGCTTTTGAAACTTGACACTTTGCTGAAGCAAAGCAGACAGTTCTTCCACAGGTGCTTAAAGATGGCCAGTTATGAACACAATTAATAAGAATTCTGAACTGATTATTGAAGGCAACTCTCTAGCCCTCTAGTGTTTTAGTATTTTTAAAGCAATCTCTGTCTCTAAGAAAATATTTATTAAAGTGATCTGATTAGTTACTTTAGCCTTGAGAAGCAAGTATTAAATATTAATGTATTGAAAGAAAAAGTTAAACAGAATTCTTTAGTAAACAATGTGTGGTAATTGTGTTAGAGCTGATTATTTCATTAGGCTGTCAGTTTTTGCTGGTTTGGGTTTTTTTTGCAAGGAGCAGGTTTAGGTGGCTCTCAGGAAAGTTTTCTGGGTTTTGGGGATTGTTTGTTTTGCTTTGTTTTGTTGGGTTTTTTACAGTAGTTGATGCTGTATCAACAAGCCACTTTGTATGGCTGACCGTATTAAATATGTACGTATAAAGTCACGGAGGAGAAGGAGAACCTGCCTACATCAACAGCTTCTGTTCTTATTTATTCAAAGAATCAGGGTTAAAATCTGTCGGTTTACTTTAAAACGTTTTCAATCTTTATTTTCACTGCTTAATTGGTAACAATGAAACATAAATCCATAAGCACAAATGCATACAACTGAACCTTCCCTTGTTCTTACTAAGGAGGGATGGAACATCCCAATGTCCTAGTTACAGTTTTGTGCTGCAGCTTTTTGATCAGTATCTTGATTTTCTTTTTTTCCCCCCTGTCACTAAACCTTGCCTCTCACACTTCCAGTTCATCTTTATGCTCGGAAAAACACGACTGCAGAACTTGGAAAAGTCTTCCTTCCCTTCCCTGGGCTTTTGGCATAAGGCTCTGCCTTAGCTGCTCTGGGGGCTCTGAGTGGCACTGTGGTTTCACTGGGTCACTGGAGTGGTTTGTTACAGGTTTAAAAATGAAAAGTTTCAAAGAGGTAGAGAAAAGTCTCTCTCCCAGATCAGGAAAATGTCCGTGGTTAATACGGGAAGCGATAACAATCCTTACATCAGGTGCTGTGTTAGGGACGTAGGTTATATTTCATTTTCTCTCCTGTGTCCCTGTGCCAGGAGATGTAATTGTCTGGCAGCAGGAGGGAGGTGACTAAGGATATTCTTCAGGGATCTGTCTTGGAACCAGAGCTACGTGCAGGGATGCACTCTGAAACTTCTGTGCTCCACTGCTTTGGGAAGTGGTGCTGCTACCTGGGGACGTGCTCATTACTCAGGAAAATGGGATGATCCAGGGGTTGCAGTAATTTCCGTTCAGTATTTTGCTCCTCAAGGCCTTTTTTTTTACCTGTAGGCCTTAAGAATGAGCAAAAGAACTTGTCAGGGATCATAAAGGGAATGTATATGTGTTATTTAACTGGATGGGAAATGAATCACACCTTGAAATGTCTCTGGAAAAGAGCAGCTCCTAAGGGGCATCCAGTGGGATACTATCAGTGTGGAGAGAGAGGAGTGTTTACTGAAGTGTCATTAAATGTGGTGGGCAGCTTCGGCTCCAGTCTAGGGTAAATCTGCAGGTGCTGATAGAACTTGGAGGTTAAATGTCCTGTTTTGTGGCAAGAAATGAATGGATTTGGGCTTGTCTGTCCTTGAAAAGACTAAGCCAAAGACACTGTGGGCAGACCAGCTCTCATGAAGAGTTTGCAGAACTGCATGAGAATGAACCTGTAACAGATCACCACTCTGAGATTGTCTAAATATCAGTTGTCCACAAAGGCATTTGCAGTAGAAAGTAGCCAAAACTTTCTGAATACAGGAGGAATGAAACCGAGAAGCCAATTGCTCACAGATGCAAGAAGTGAGATGTGTGTGTTGAGCAGTTCATTGCAGTCTGTATGGGAATGTGGGGCTGATCCTGAGTAAGGAGCGATAGCAGTGCCACACGGAGTTCTGTTTGGAGGATCTGATGGGTTTTAGAGCAGTTTTCTCCATTTATTTGTTGCTGTGCTGTATTAGGTACTCAGTTAAGACCTGTAGAGCTTCAGCCACTGGCCAGTAGGGTTGGGGGCAAAAGCAGTTCCTCCCCGAGCTTATCCCCAGTGCAGAAGGGATTTTGTTTTTAGAATGATTTTCTAAGGGTGGAAATATTTTGGTGTTCAGGCTTTCTGTCCTCACCTAACTGGATGTATTGTAACAAGAAACATTTTATGACGTGAGTTGACAATCTTGGATAGCTTTTCCTGCCTGTTTAGTGGAAATAGGGCTGGGTGGGGAAGAACTCGAAACTGGAATTTCTGTGCATAGTAGTGCAGATAAAAAGCTTCTGACTTGTTGAAAACAAAAAAGGCCAATCAGGTTCTATCAGGTGTTCCTTACTTGTGTGCTTCGGGTTTAAATTTGTTGCCAAGCCTGTAGGACGGGAAGGGAGATTGTTCAGAGTGAAATTAGTGAGGAAATTTAAAGTAATTTCTCTTTTGAACCACGTAAGGGATGGGAAGTTGGTGTGTGAGTATGGGGTGAATGGTGTAGGTTGCGGTTTGCAGTGGTATGTGGGAAGAGAGGAAAGGTGACTTTTTATTAATCCTCTGAAAGGAATTTCCTTAGGGCACAGTCAGTGGCACAGCTCAGCTGGACTTGAGTCTCCCTACCCTTGCAAAGCCTTTTTTGCAATAGTTCTGCTCTTAACAAGTCAGGCTCCACTGCAGACATCAGGGAAACCTGTAAGAACTATTACCAGAACTTGTAATTATAAAATTCCCCACCATGTATTTGGTGGCATTTCAAAACCAGCAAGAGGGAAATAATTGGGAGTGAGGAAGTGTTCTGTGTTCATATGCCTAGTGACATACAGATAGACAAGCTTTTCTGATTAGCACATTAAGCAGTTATTTGGAAATGGTTCTCCTACAGAAGAGCTGTAACTGCCTGATGTTATTGGTGGCCGTATGTATCCCATAGATTTGTTCTCTTGAGAAATGGGAACACTTTTCAGATGCAGGTGTGAAAACACCGAAGAACGGGAAGTCTGTGGTGGAAAATTATTTAGGTTTGAAGAGCCTGATGCAACTTTTTCCTCCTTCTCCTGAGAATTTTTTTTTTAAAAAATGTGTGGTTAATAAATTGGCTGTGTTCTTCTCTCAGCTGTGCTAAGCACTGAGGAAGAGGCTGAAGAAGCCTTTATATACCGTGGGATCTTGGTCCAAAACCAGTTGTGATTGACAGTGGTCTTTCCACTGATTGTTTTTAAGTTATGAGTCAGCTTTAATCTCACAACATCTCTCACTTTGTTCTGTTTCAAAATCTGCCCGCTCACTGAACCTCAAGGCAAATACGAAATGTCTAACTCAAGTGCCTGATGTTAAAATTAAACCTCTGTTCAAATCTTCCCAGTCAAAATGGACTTTGTGAGGTCTTCTGAGATCCTGAAAGCATCTCTAAAGTTTTTTTGGCTGTAATTCCTTCCTCTTAGACGTGTGTTAGTGTTTGTTCAGACAATAAGTCCTTAGTCCAAACTTAGGGAATACATTTGGAAGGCAGGGAGCTGAGGCTTTGAGCAGACAGAGTGCTTTCCAGTGTCGTTGTGAGGTGATTACTTATTCCAAGGATAAGACTTCCCTCCGTCCCTCTTCAGCTTTTAACTGCTTTTTCTTTTCTTGAGTCTTTCTGAATATTAAGCCTTCAGAAAGGCTTATGACAAGTGGTGCCAGCTAACTTGGCGATTAAAAGCAGGCCTTTGTGCTTTCAGAGGTAAGCTGGTGTTCTCTGAAACATCTAGACAAACCTTCATTTTTATTTCAGTGCAAGGAAGCTTAGGCACGAAATGCTTTTAGTGCTGGCAGTAGGCAGTTGACGGAGCGGTGAATTATATTATTTTCTTTCTGTTGAATGTAAGTCCGTGAGCTGCCCAAGGTGCCAGAGTGTAGCACAGCTTTGGCAGGTGCCTCGCTGTTCTGGAAACCTCTTGTGGCTGTTTTGGAGCAGCGGGGCCCTTCTTCCCTCTCAAGATGTTTATTATGAACAAGATCTTTGTGGTTACCTGCACTCTGAGTCTTCTGAAGCTGATGGAGGAAGCCCTGGGTGCGGGTCAGAGAACCCCAGAGCTGTTAAGCAGAAGGCAATTGTGAGCAGTATGTGTCTGCTGGGTGTCAGTGCCCGTGGTCCTTGGGAGAATGTCAGTGCTGGATGCTCCAGCTGTGGGGAACAATGTGGGCTCCCAGTGACCGGGTCTGGATGTACGGGGATAGGAGGAGGTGTTTCTGTTTCGCCCATCTCTTCCTTTGTGCAGAAAAATGCCTGCGGGAGAAGGGGCTGCGGAAAGCTGCCCGCTTCACCTAGATACTGGTTTTTTATGTGTGGCTGTGTTACATGGACAGAGAGTGTAGGCTTAGGTGAGAAAGTGTCAGCCAGAGTGGGACAAATAATCCAAAAATATATGAATTACTGGAACAAAAAGTTACTGAAAACTGTGGTTTGAACTTCGGTGCATCTTTTGAGTTTTGTTCTCTCGAAATGCTCCTGATCCAAATGACTGGTAAGCTGAATTTTCATAAAACAAAGAACCAACAGTGGACCTGTTAGAGCAGGATCAATATTTTAGTGAAATAGTCTTGCCCTGACATCTGCTATTGCTGTACAAACTGGAGCCGGGCACTCCCTGCGGGCCTGGCGTGCTGAGAGTCCAGGGCAATCCTGGCCGTGCTTGTGCCTCTGTTTGCAGGGGGCACTGCGAGGCCCTTCCTCGGGCAGGGAGGGACCTGTTGGAGTGGGAAGAGCTGTCCCGGCCGTGGCTGCTGTGCGAGCAGAGCCCGGCTGGGAACGGGCTGTGCTCCCCTGGCCCTGCCCTTCCCAGTGCACTGATCCGAGCAGGATTGGCACCACCATCCCTCTGCTGGGGAGGGGCTGCTCGCCTTTATTTTCCCTTTTTCTCCCCCTTATTTTTTTCTTTTCCTTTCCTTTTTAACAGGTAAGTGTTTGGTAATCTCCGTGGTCCAAGGGGTTTATGCCAAGGAAGATTGTGTTTCAAGCACTCATTTGCAGAAAGAAGTTGGGGCTCTGGGGCAGAGGAGGTAGAAAATAGGATTCTCTCTCTTTCTTCATCACAGCAAGGCCCCAAACTGCAACTGCTGATCTTGTTGGGTTTTTTTTGGTTTGGTTTTGTTTTTTTCTCCCTCACTTCTGGAGTGACTATATTTCTGGCAGAAGACTATATTCTTCTTTTAACAGGGGAAAAGTAGTTTAATAAATAAAAATAAATAACAATGAAATAAATAGAAATCATAATAATAATAATAATAATAATGAAATAAACCTGTGTGGAGGATGTGAAAAAGAGAACAGGAGGATTTCCCCAACATCTCAGATGATGTTGATAGCATTAAATAGTGCATGTTTGCTTAAGATTGGAAGAGTTTAAAATCATGAAAAGAAAGCATCTTAAATTTTTTCAGTCAAATACTTTTTTTTTTCCTTTTTTTGTATTTTAATAGCAAACCAAAAAGGTCAAAGTTCTTATGAGTGGATTGATAGGTTTCATAGCTGTCTTCAGCAAAGTTCTTGTGTGGCAGCCAGCACAGGCTAAAATAGAGTTTTCAGCTAAAATGCAGGAGCTGTATGCTGGTAAATACACTTCTATAAATCTGCCCTGTTCTTCCCTTCCTGCTGCTCATTGGAAATGTGCAAACTGCCCGTAAATGCCAAGGCAGCTTTACTATGTTAAGAGCTTATTTAACGGAGAGACGGGAGGTCTGAAAGTCTCACGCTGCAGCCTGTGCAAAGTGGGACAGGCTGGAAGGTGCTGTGGGCGATCCCTGAGGTTTTGCCCGTGTGAACGTGAGCCAGGGGTGTTCTCCTGCAGGCAGCCACATCCCTGGCTGTGCTCCTGGGCACCAGCAGGGTGGTGGAAGTGATCTTGTCCTCCTTTAGTTGCTCTGGGGCTGCGCCTCACAGCGTGAGGTGAGCAGGTGGGGACGCATGGGGAGAGAGGAGGGTCTGTACGGTCCAGGGCGGTCCAGCCTGGAACTGGAGCACAGGAAAAGGTTGGCTCATGGATAGCTGCTCTCCAGGGAGCTGCAGAGCAGACAGAGGCAGGCACTTCTCAGAGTTGCAGGGCGAAAGGAGGAGCTGCGGCAGCCAGTTCCAGTCAGGGACAGTGATTCCCACAGTGCGAGTGGGAAAGCCCTGGAGCAGGGTGCTGGGAGAGGTGGTGCAATCTCCACCCTCCGGGAGAGTCAAAGCTTGACTGGTTTCTTACTTTGTTTCCTGCTGTTGAACAGCAGAACGTTCAACAGGCTCATCTTGGCAGCCTGTGGAACGCAGCAGTGCAGAACGGCTCCTCGCCCCTGGGCAGAGCGTGCTCAGCGTTCTCCTCTTTGCCTGCTGGGCATTGGGAAGAGGTAGAAGGTTTCAGAAACTGAAACAGCCTTTGCCTCTCTTGAGAAGGGAGAAAAAGCCTGCTGCGTTTGCTTCCTGCATAGAGGCAGTGGTGTATGGGCGAGGGACTTGAATGAACTGATGGAATAGAGTGACAGGAAGGGGATGAGGTAACAGGATAGATCCTTGCAAAGCTGGGAGCTCAGTTCCATTCCTTAGCACAGCTAAGGCAGTGGACAGCACTGTGGGCTTTTGGTCCCTTACTTCTCTCCCACCTCCTGCCACCAGGATGTGCAGAACTATTTTAAACAGCTCATGATTTTTGAGCCCAATCTCTATTTTTATCTTGGAGGGCAGGGGAAGGATGCTCGCAATCCTTTGCTGTGCTACTGAATGATCACCTTTCTTCTCAGGCATCTGTTTCTTTCTTTTTTTTTTTTTTTTTTTTTTTTTTTTTTTTTTTTTGCAGGAATATTGTCCTGGTGCTGGTATGACTCAGTAGAAAGAGGCGGTGTTGCTAGGCAGCGGGTGAGCACTTTGCAGATGCCATGTGATGGCAGTAAGCTGCCTTGGAATAATCCATTGGTGGCAGTATTCCTGGCTGAGGTTCTGTACTGCACAAAGAAAGAAGCATCTCTGACAGGAGCAGATGCTGCCTAGCAACTGCCACTGCTCCCCGAGCAGCCTGGAATACCTTCACTTAATTGTACTGTAATTTTGGCAATGCACAGAACCCAAAGTGTAACGCCTTGCTTTCGGCTCAGGAGTATATTTTTCTTCATCAAGATTTGGCATAAAAGTTCATAAAGACCATTAATAAGGTCAAAAAAATTTTTAGGCCTTTTCTAAATCATGTCTTTTGTTTAATCCCTACTCTTCGATTGTAATGTTTGGATGGCTTTTAATCAGCTTTTGATAATCTTTTTTGTGTGTGTGTATTACATTAGTGCCTGGCAATTCCAATCGGATTAGGGCCCTGTTCTGTGTCCTGTGTACCAGTACACTGTGCAAGAAATGCTCCTCCTGCAAAAACTTCATGTTTTATTTGGGTTTTTAAGGTGTAATTGGATATATCCTCTCTTCCATACCTTAATTATTCGCGTTGTCATCTTGCTTAAACAACAGAATGTTTTAGAAGTGCTGGACCTGGGGTCTGTTCCCTGTGTTCTTTGTGAATGTACTTGCTGAATAAGGCCTGGACTTGCAAATAAATCTGCAAGTCTCAGATTAATTTCTGGCAAATAATTGAAACCCTCACCCACAATTAATCATTTAAATACACGGAAGGTGTATTGTGAGGGTGAGAGCATTATAGTAGGTATTTGTAGAATAAAATGGAAATGTTTTTCTTTTCATTTCCTCACGGTTCCCTTGTCAAATATTATCAGACTCTAACTGTGCAATCTATGAAGCTGCCAGGTTTAATCAAGTAGTTCCACAAAGGAAAAAAAAAATCATATTGGCCTTTAATTTTATTATAAAAATGTGAAAGGTTTTTTTTCATCATAAACTGCACCTTGTTATTTTAAATTATTAAACCCACAATTTTCTGTGCTCAAGAACAACTCCTTTTTGCTGGGAAAGGGTTTGTGGTTCTGAGAGAGGCTCGGGAGGTTTGGGAAGTATTAATTCAGCAATGCCCATAGGCGTGGTTGTGCAACAGGGTGTCCTCACAAAAAGGTAAAGCTGAATCTCACCTCTCCTCCTCTGTGGAATAATTTGTATCTGGTTTTCCTGCCCACTCATCCTGCCCTGGCCTGGACACCGTTCCGCATCTGCCCTTCTTGGAAAATATGTTATTAAGCAAAGGTAGCTTATAAAAATCGTTGGTTCACTCATTTAGTACAATTCCTGGCAGTGTTGGTGACACAGGAGCCAAATAAGTGAGCCCCCATTTCTGTATGATGGAAGAGTTCTGGGCTGACGGGGCTCTTAAAAGGTTCTGGTTCCACATTTGGGTGGCTAGGAAGCAGAAAATGTATAGAAAATGCTGCTAAATACATTTATGCAATTACTACAGGTAAAAACCTTCTCTTAGGAAGACTCAGTCTGCAGATGGTGTCAAGTTGGGGGGAGCCTCATCCTTGCCCTGCTCTGATACCCTTCCTTCCCCTCCTTGTTTGAGGCTCTGTTAGGGAAAAGGTATTGGATTTAGAGCCATCTTCGGCCTCACCTGGTGACCCTTGGGTTCCACGGAGCCTTTGTTGTCATCTGGGTATTACAGCGAAGAAAAGAAAGTTTATCTTGTTCAGCTCTTAAACCTAGCATGTATTGTGTCATACTAGACACTTTTAATAGCTGGATTAATATGAAAAGTTATTTTAGAGGAAGATACATGCCCATCATAGTATTACTTTATCAGTTTGGAGTAGTTATGTTATTTTCTTAAATATTAGATCATTTAATATTGATCTAGTATTTAATTCAGTCTTTAATACTAATCAGTCTGAAGCTCAGGGATGGCCTTGTGTTCTGTGTTAAGCGGTGACAGTGAGTAGCAGTTGAACACAAAATGCTGTATAAGGACTGTGAAATTTCAGAGTTTGTGTTTACCCTAAGTAAACACATACTCCAAATTCTTAGCTGGTGTGATAGAGGTGTGAGTTTAAAGCATGCTTATGTGTTATGAAGCATAAATTACACCGTCAGAGAACTTGAGAACTTTGCCGTTTGTAGCTCAGAACACAATGCAGCGTGTGCTTGGTGTGATCAGACCTTGTCGAGGTATTTTGGGGATGGAGCAGTACAGGTGCAGCTGTGCCTCTCCCGTGTGTTCTCCCCGCCTTTCCTCCTGAAATGGGTTTAGTTGAAGACTGACTGAGGGATGGTCAGTGCGTAATCGGAATAACTGCAAGCTGAGTGTGGTACACTCAGTAATTTTTTTATAAAATTTAGTTACGTATTTTAACCTGAAACACTTGTTCTGCAAGTGTCTTAGAAAAATATATTGCAAGCTAGCGGAATTTTAGTAAGACAGGTAATAACATTAACAGTGAGTTGAGAACAGGAAAAAACTGTCAAAAAGTCCAAGAAGATCTATTGTTTGTAAATAGAATCGTGTTGAAAATTCACAAAATTATAATTCTTTCCCCCCAAATTAATCCATAGAGCACATAAATTCATGGCCTTACCAACATCTTATGATATAGAAAAATCAAAACGTGGTTTAGCATATTGGATCTGTTGCAGTAGCAATGATTTCTGTTGTGGATGTGAAAACCTGGGAAATAAGTAATAATTTTTAAAAGATCAGTTTAATCATTAAGAGATGCATAGTTTAGATTTGCAGAAGGAAAAAGAAACAATGTAAACGTGGAAAGCTGTTGAACTGATTTTGTTTCTCAGTCCTCACTTAAATAAGTTCTTCTGATTCTTATTGTTCCATCTTGGACGGTAGGGAGGGAAAGGGCACTGTTCCTTTATGAAAATAAACAAATTACTCATGAGCTGAACTGATATTATGTAGTGTAGATAGAACATTATGCAAGATGAAAATATTTTGGTAGGCTTTACTGAAATGTGTAGAAATAGGTTAAAAAAATAAGAAAGTAGATGAGAAGGCCTATAGCCCTGTCAGTTCATTGCATAACTTTGTGTAAATGCTAACAAAGAAATGATGCTGTAGGGAATGAGCAGCTGGATGTGTTGGGCTGGGTCTTTTCCCCGTTGTCCTGGTTTTTCCCGCTGTTCGTGTGACAAATGCGGCACATTTCTGTCACTGTGGTTCTCAGGGCATTGACATCCACGTGAGAGGAAAAATGATCAGCGGCAGCATCGCGGCCCAGGTGAGACGGTGAGGAGCTGGGGCCACGGCAACCTGAGCTGGGAACAATTACAAAAGGAAGGTGCATTTTAAATTATACCACGGCAGAAATGGAGCCACCTCCGTGGCTGGCAGCAGAAAGTGACAGTGGCACGGGTGCAATCTGATTCAGCATTTCCCTGTGAGCTGTGTTCTCTTCCTTGCCATCCCAAAGCAGTCACTCGCAGGGACGGCAGGAGCTCAGCAGGGACTCCTTGGGCTGAGGGGGTCCCGGCATCCCGGCACAGGGCCTGCAGAGCCCAGGCTGGGAGCAGCCACACCTTTGGCCCCCTGCCTTTGGAACCCCACGGTTCCGTGTGTCACCCACAGGATCCCGTGAGGGGTTGCACACTTTATGCACTGTGTGGAAAAGTACTTTAATGAAGTCCTGAACTCTGCTGATTCATTTGACACTCCTTTTTGATCTGGAAGAGGTGAATAGCAACAGTTCCCCGTGTCCCTTTTGTCAATTATCCCCTCTCCACCCTTTCAGCCTTTTTGGTACTGAAGTCCCTTCTTGGTTAACAATCAATCACATAAAGATCTTTATTCAGTCCTTGCCATGACCTCTCTCACTTCTTTCTACCTGCTCTTATGCTGTTCAGTCCTTTTTGGAGAAGCATTAGCTTTTGACAGAGAGGAAAACTGACACGTGGGGTGCGTTGGGGATTTCCTGCAGTACTGTGGGTACTGCAGGAGATTCTTCCCTTCTTCCCCAGGGCAATCCAGTGTGTGATGAGGGGTGGCCTGCCAGTGGGGAGCACTGAGTTTGTGGTAAGGCCTCTGAGTTTCACTCAGTGTGGTGCTAGCAAGGGAGGAGATGATGATTTTGTGTGTGAGGGCAGGATTGTTCATCCCTCGTGGGGTACCCCACAGGTGAACTGAACACTGCTCATCTGCCTCTTCTGCTGGTGGAGCTTGGGTCCTTCTTACTCTGTGACTCTTTCTTACTCTGAATAGCCTCAGTGGCTTTTAAACTTGGTGGCTTCTCTAAACGATGAGCTTTTTTGGATCATTTAGGACTACTTGAAACAGGAAAGATTCCACCAGAGCTCCCTTTGGAGCTTGCTTGCTCCGTCTGTCCTCACCAAGGGAAGTGGCTCTTTTATGTCACATCCCTTGCTGGTTATTTATCTGTGCAAACACCTTCCCACTTTATCGCAGCCAGGTGCAGTTTCTTCAAGAACTATTGACAGGGGCTGTTTGAGAACACAGTTGGTAAAACCTCCTGAATTGTATCAATTGGATCTTCTTTTTTCACATAGCAAGGAGCTGCTTTAGGTGGAGCACTGGAGAAATCACAGGTGTGCATTGGCTTAACAGGTCCTGTTTATCTTTTGATGCCCTTCCCCTTGTGACTTGCAATGCGAGCTGCTTATATTATACCGTGTCAGGCCATATCCATGAGTAAGGAAAAAATCTGTCATGCCCTGGATCCTTGACTTTGAAACCATTATTCCAATGCCATCTGTTCCTATACGTTGTACCCCGCAATTCCTTCATGTGTTCTGGTACAGCCTGAGAGTCACTGCCTGTGTGAACTGGTTTGTGCCTTTCTTACTGGGGAATTCCAGAGGCGAAGAGGGAAAGATTTCCTTCACTGTGGTCCAGTTTAAGTCCCACAGATAAGGGACTTCAGCCTCGGAGATAATTCCTCAATCACATGGCATGTGGTGCTTTTTCAAAGCTTCCCTTTTTAGCAGAATGTTGGCTTTAACTGCTGGCTGAAATGACTTTGTGGGGAGAGCTACGATCTCCTTAATGGATCTGAATGATGGCAAGGGTCTGAAAATGGATATGGAATATTTCTGCAGTGTGTCCTGGAGTCCAAGAGGGATCAGGCAGATGTGTAAGCTGGTGGGTAAAAGCTTTGCTTTGTGCCTCTTGTGATCAAGTGTTACTTGTGTATTCTGATGGCCGAGAATCTTGTGAGAAGTGCTGGAAGCTTACGGGCTGATGGACGGTTTGTAGCTGATGGTGTAGGGTAAAGAATTTCCATGGGGAAAGAAATCAGTTGGCAGAGTCCTCTCTGGAAACTATTTCCTGAATAGTTGAATTGTTCTGTATTTCTCATTTATATTTGTGATAGTATTTTTTAAATAGTGCTGCTAAGAAGAACTGTGTACCTAAAAGAGACTTTATAAATTAAAATGTCTTGTGTAATGCGTTTTTTGCTTTACTAATGAGTAACGTCCATAACTTTTTTGGAAGTAACTGTTGGAATAACAAATCAGACTATAAAAAAGCCTTAAATTTCTGTGATTCTGTCATCATCAGGAGTTGTTTTTACTATTCTTTTTTATTTCAGAAGTGTTAAATTTTGTCCTTGTTACATGGTAACCTTACTTGCTAGCTGTAGCAAAACAGTTTGGTCTATTGGGTCAATTTATTTGGACTCCTTAATTTTGCCTGACTTTGATTTCATGTGACTGGAAAAGAATTTACTCTTGAGGTTTGGCTTCCACTGTTTTGATAATATCTATATTGCTATTCGCCAATTCTAGGGATTGATTATAAAAATTGCCAAACAGAAGAGACTAACATAATTTATGGATGATAACAAAATGAGTTGGATTCCATACTGTTGTATTGAGAATGAACGGGGGCTGTTACTTTAGTATGAGAATTAATTTTCTGATTGGGTTTAATCACCAAGATTGTATCTAGAGCTGATGGGATCAGTTCATTTCTGGTTTGTGATTTTTGCCTTTTTTTTTTTTGAGTGAAGTAGACCCAAGAAAAGAGCTTTGTCTGTCTTGTTAACAGAGAGCTCTGAATTCTGAAGAGCTGATAACATACTGTAGAGTCCTTGTATCAATGTTCTTTGTGTGACCAGCAGAATCCTTTTAAAAATGCACAGTCTATATCTGTAAACTAACACATCCATTAGAATTACTTCCTGTAAGACTAAATATATTAACGTCCCCATTCCTGAGCATATTTTAAAAAAATTATTCTATCAACAATTGAAAAAATTCCTGGTGCTGTCCTTTCCTTGAGCTTCTATTCCAAACTCACCTGCATTATTACATAACAGGCAGGTATTTGATGGCTTAAGAGCTGGTGATTTCTTTCCCAGCTACATCCTTGATTCAGTAGCTTTAATAATTGCCATAGGAAGTCAGCTGCTCTTTGCTAATTCAGAGCACCTAATGCAGTGGGAGCATGCAATAATACTTTGGGTTTTTTACTGTTTCTTGTTGGGCTTTGCTGAGTAAGACCAGTTGAGGTTTTTTTATCCTCCGTGGTTTAACTTTTCTATTGTCTGCAACCACTAACACGTGTCCTGTGGCTGGTGTCTCTGTCATGAGATCCATGGCATGTTCAGAAAAGGTGAAAATGGTCTGGAAAATGGCTTTTAATGTTATTGTGCCCATATTCATTCTTAACATTAATAATGTATCCAAAATCGCTCTCATAAATTATTATCTTATTATTGTATTAACACCTCTCCATTCTGTTTTCTGGTGTTTTCAAAGGTAGCTTTTCACCCAAGGTGTTTGAAATTCCCCTTTTTCAGACATAGATTAATTTTTTAATGGTTTTGTTGGTTTGAACTAAAAAAAAAAATCACACTTCAATACAGAATTTCATGGTAATTTACAAATCAGCTCATATTGTCATGATTTGTTAATATGCCAATTAGAAAAAAGATAATAATTTCTGTGTTTAAAGGATCCGGCTACCTATAATACTGAAGAGGCAAAAAGAAAAAAAAAACAAAAAAAAAGAAGGAAAAGCCATTGGAGGTTTGATTATGTCCGGCCAGTTCATCATTTCAGTTGTCAGTGTTCCTGCACTTTGGGAGAGGCTTGAAGTAGTTTTTCTTTGGTCGAAATCCATATTTATGATTTCTTCATGGCTGAAGAATGGATCCAGAATGCTGATGAGCTTAGTTTTTGTTGGATTATGCTGTCTGCATGATTCCAGTCGGGAGCCAGTTGTTGTGTTTCTCCTGCCTCTGATGTAAACAAGAATTTAAAGCCTTATTTAACGGAGGGTGACTTCTGCTGGGCCATAAGAGCTGAGAGAGCAGTTTAGTTTTGTTGATGAAATTCTGAGTTCTTAACTCTTGGGATTAAATCCTGCATCGAGTCTCACAGCAGAAATGCAAACATTTGATGCCCTTTGGGGTTTTTTTTCCCCACTCTTTCTTGTATTGCCTGGTCCGTGTGGGTGTTTGGTGGGTGTGGTTTTTTGTTGCCCCTTAGGAAGCGTGTTTAGGGTTAAAGCGCAGTTTGGTTTTGGTGGCGGTTTTGTCTCTGCTCTTCTCGTTATTTCACAGCAACTCAAGGTTCCAGAGACCTACCTGGTGGTAGGAGTGCAGGTGGGAGTCTCGGGCTCCATGGTGCCGTGGCTTTGGCACGTTCAGGTGTTGAGGGAGGAGCTGAGCTCGGTTGGAGCTTGGCGCTGCTGACTCCAGGGCCGGCTCTGATCCCCGTGTGGGCCATTCCCGTGAGCAACACTCGCTGGTCCTGGTGGGTCCCTTCCACTCAGAATGCTCTGTGCAGTGTGCCCCCATCGCGGGGCAGTGTCTGCATTCCCAGGGCAGGGAGCGCTCTCGGCCCGGAGGAAGGGATGGTGCCCGCTGGGGGTCACTGTTCCAGCTCGTGGAATTGCCTTGGAGCGCTGCGGGCCGTGCAGTGCCCTGCAGGGAGCTCTCCCGGGTGTGCTTACCTGGAGCAGGTACTGGAGGGCGTTCAGCCTGTGCCTGGGGGAGTTCTGCATGCTGGCAGTGGGGGAGGTAGGACCTTACCCTTTGTTCTGACACCTCATGTTTGAGGGAACTACCCATGCCTGTGTCCTTCTTGTGTTTTGATAAATATAGCTGAAGAATATATCGTCATACACTGTGAATTTTTAAAACCGATTTTTAAAATCGAGTTTAATTTGGAATTTTTATTTATTGTATTGCTGTTTTCTGGAATATTAATTCAACATTAAGATGGGTTCCTATTGTCCCTGCTTAATGAAAAGAAACCTGGAAAAGTAAGATGCGTAATCACGGTACACAGTGCCTATGAAAAGTTCAGGTTCTAACGTATTCTTTCATGTGTCTGCTTAAATATAATGTATGGTATTGCAGGATTTTTTCAGTGTATTAGATGCACAGATGGTATTTGAAATAGTTTCAGCTTGGAGAAAAGTAATTGCTGGAGTTGAGTTCCTGTTACAATCTCTGCAATTTGGGCAGCCTGTTCCATTGATGGGTTGTGGAGGAGAGTAAGAATTGTGAGACAAGGAAATCTTTGTATGCAATATGGATCAGGGGCTGCTGATTAAAGCGATTACAAGCCTTGCTTAGTTTAAAAATCTTTTTAAAAGCTCAGCTCTTATGTCGTTGTTGAGCTTAATTTCTGATAAGGACCAGAATAAAGATACCTGATGGGGAAAAGTTGGCTGGCCGGTTTTCTGGGCAGCTATGTAAGAGCTATTTTTATGCAGGGAGTGAGCTAAAGGGCTATGCTTAGAAGAAAATTCACACAAAGATCCAAGCCTCATATGTCTCTCTCTCTCTCTCTCTTTTTCCCCACCCTCCAGTGATATGCAGCTTCCGAGGAACTGTTCCGCAAGGCTTGGTCCTGGAACTAGGTGAAACTGTCCAGATCCTGGAGAAATGTGAAGGTGAGTCTGATGTCCAAGAAGGAACCCCATTTTCTAGGCAAGAATATGTAAATATCCTCATCTAGCAAATTTTAACAAGTTCTTTGGAAATGGTGATGCATCAAATCAAAGCACTTGAATAAAACCTACTCTGACCCACTTTCCGTAGGAAAGGCTGAGTGCTCTTGGCACTAATCCAGTCTGATAGGGGGTCAGTGTGTTTGAAGTTAACCATCTGTCCAGAAAATCTTGAACCCTGACCTGATTGTTGTATTGTAACTGGGTCTTACGCTGGATTTTCATCCTGTAAAGTATAGAATCAGCTTCTTTTTTACTGTATTTTCTCAGTGTTGCTGTTATGAATTTCTGTTAAGTGTATCAGTTTAATTACTTAGGAACATCTAACCAGATGGAAAGTATTAGTTATTAAATTGATTAGCAGTACCAGAAAAAATGTAAAAAAATATGGGTTTAGGGGAGATTTTTTTTTTTGTATTTATCTTGGTGTGTATTTTTGTACCTAAAGCAAAATGCTACTGTAAATTTTATAGTTCTTATGTGGCAGGAGATGTCTGTGTGTGAATAAATTGAATGTCCTAATGCTCTGCTTTATTCACATGAAGAGTGTGATTGAAGTTGTATGTAAAAGGATGTGTTGTATGTATGTCCTAATGTTCAAGCAAGAGTTGTAAAACGTGTCTGGTGAGAGGTAGGTTGACAAGATACAGTATGAGAATATGTTTCACTACAGTCTGAGGTGGAATAATGTAACCTTAATCCTGAAGTGTTAAACAAATTCAAAACCCGGATTCACAAATTTGAATTCCAAATTAACATTCCAAAAAGTTGTAGATGCGGTTTTTTTGTTCAGTTGAAAGAAATTTTTCATCTCCAGTGTTAACGTTGCTCCTCCAGACCTTCTGCATGCTTGTCAGCAGACTCTGCTTTACCTCTCTCATGCTTAGAACTGTCTTTTGCTCTTGATGCTTTTTCTTGTTCTCAGGTGTTTGTTTTCTCAGTGACTTAACTTGTCACAAAAAAAGTCACCTTTTCTATGCTGGTTTTTCTAGTCATGTAAAAATTCTGTTGAATGAGAGCTTTGCAGTGAAGTGGCAAAATTACCCACGAAGAAGCTTGCTATAAACAATCCCATGCTTTTTGAAAAACCACAAAAGGTGTGATGAGCTCAGCTGTGCTCACACACTGAGGGCAAATTGTAGTTATTCTAACGGGTCTTGTGAATTAGAACGTGGTGCAAGCTCAGGAAAAAAGGATCCCTTTGCTTAAAATGGGACGACTAAGGGAATTAGACCCTATATGTTGTTGAAAGCAGACATGGTATTTTCCAACCATTTCTGGGAAATTTTAAAAAATGAGCAATAAAAACACGATCTCCAAGAAGCAGGTTGTTTATGGAAAAGAAAATGGATAATCCAACTTGTTTTTACAGTGTTAAAACAATTAGGCTTTGAATATTTCCTTTGATGGTAGTTTCGAGGATGATTCCTCAAAAGCAATTTATGCCAGTCTTCAAATTGCTGAGGAAGGAGATCCTCAGGCAGGGTTTTCCTGAATGGAAGAAGGTTTGTACAGAATTTTTTGGTTTTGTTTTTTAAGCCCTCTATCCTGTCATTTTGGTTGAGATGCCTTCACCGTGGACTTCGTGTATAAAAAAAAATGATGCATTGATTTTGATAATAACATCTGGAACTCCACACTGGGAAACTCATCTGAATATTCAGACGGTCTGTGCTGCAGCTCTTGCGTGTGTGAATTATGCAAAAAGCACACTAAATGTGCAAAGTAGGCTCTTAAAAGGGGGGTGGGGGAAATACCAGTCGCTTTTTAAGCATTCTTGTTTAAGTGGTTGTTTAACAGGGTCCTCTACCTCCACATTATTTGCTGGGGATTCTTTTGTGTAGACAGATTGGATAAAATAATGTTAACCTGCACAAAGTAAGGGTCACTGCTGTGAGAGTCACAGGAGAGATCCATTGCTGTTTCAGCTTGGCTTCTTGAATAGTTTATGCATAATTGTCTGCAGCAGGGATTTTTCTGTCTGGGTTGAAAAGATTCACATGCACAGAAACTTTTAGTGATGTGAACTTAAGATTTCAGAGACTCAAGGCTGACAAAGATTCCAAGAGTAGCTGTACTTCTGAATGTGCTTATTTTTAGTCATAATAACTTACTGAATAACTGTAATTGTACTATAAAAGAGCAAGTGGTCTTCTATAGTGACTAGTGAGTGTAAGAAGCAGTCCCTGCTTTTAGAACAATTAAATGAACGAGGAAGGAGTTTCCTATTTTAAGATTTTGGGTACCCCTGCAGCTAATTTTTACAGATACATGCAGAGCAAAAAAGCAAATGTAGGTGCATACACACACCCCCACATACATGTATTTGTCTCTAATGTTAACAAATATAAATACCAACCGATAACATGTTAAAAAGTAGTGTGGTTGTCTATGCATTTTTAAATGAAATGGAGTGAAATAGATTTGTCTTTTTAAATTTGCCACAGGCAATGGCTGTCAGTAACTAGTGGCATTCAGACTAAATTCAAAATGTCTGGTTTGTCCATTTTTTATTGCTAGAGGGCAATTTTCTTTAGATTAAAAATGCTATAACTTCAGTAACTGTAATTATTACCTTAAGAATTTTGTATATTCACTGAAGAATGGAAACTCTGGCTGATGCCTGAAGCACCAGTTAAAGGAATATTATCTCACCCATGCAAATTCTGCTATCCACACAAGTATTTATTTACATGGTGTTCATGTGTGTACATTTATTAATGGTGTTCTTAAACCATGCACAAAATATATTTAAAGTTTCTCTCTCTTATTCCAGAAGTGATGGCATGGTCAAAAATAAGTGTTTCTAGTATTTGGGACAGTTAATCAGCAGATTTAACTTGCAATTAGGGTTTTTAAAAATTCTTGGTGAATTCAATGTTCTTGGGAAGTGATGCCTTTGCCATGCTCCCGAGCTGAGCCGTACAGGTGTGGGAGGAGTCCCTCTCCAGGCTGTCAGCGCTGTGGGAGCCCTGCAGGTTTCCTCCCTTCTGAGTCGGGGCCTCTCCCGTGGCTTCCTGGGCCAAAGCAGCTTCTTCCAAGTAACCTGTGTTGGGCCTGAGGAAGATGTCTCCAGTAAGATATCCGTTTTCCTCTCTGTTTCCCCCCTCTTTTTTCCTCCTTTTTTCCCTCTTTGCCTTTTGTGGAATGTGCTCATGGAAGTGAAGCCTCTCGGACTCACACCTCTGCTGTGACAGATCTTGCCCAGGTATTGCAAGTCCCCTTGCAGAGCACGGCAGCGGCTTCTTGGCAGCCCTCTGGCCAGTGCCACAATGCAACCCACCCCAGCTCTTTGCTGTGGCAGCCCTGGCAGCGTTATCAGCCTGTTCCTGTGGCTCTGCTGGCCCCAGGCTGCTCCCTGGTGTGCTGCTGGCAGGCTGGGCCAGGGATTTCCCTGCTGCTCCTCCTGCCCGGCACGGGTGGAGCAGCCAGCTCGGGACACGGCGCTCTGGGCAGCTGGGATGCTCTGGGGAGCTTTTGCTGAGCACTGCTCCTGTCCCTCTCCCGCATCACTTTGGGAGCCGTTGCCTCTGCAGAGCAGTTCACATGCAGGTAACAAGGTAAAAGCACTCGTTTATTGCCTTGTACATGCACAGACAGCTTTGCTCCAGGTGTGAGGGTTACTCACAGTACATTTATTTTTGTGAGGACAAAGAATGCTGGAGTTCCTGTTGGAGATTCTACTAGCAGTACTTAATTTAGGAACAAATTTTAACCTTAGGATTTACCATAAATATGTACGTAATTTATTTTCAGAATTTTGTTTGTCAAGAAACTATATGCAGATTTTTTTCCTACAGTCCGCAGCTCATGATTCTTTACTTAACGCTGACACTTGAGCTTTATTTATCTGAAAGATAGATCAATATCTTTCAATTAGGACCCTTTTGTGTTTCTGTTACTGAGCCCTTTAAAGGGGTGAGCTGTTTCCATGTGACAGAGCTCTTGTGGATTAAGTGGAAATCTGAAAAAGGTTATGAGACGGCTTTTAGAAAGACTATTCGGTTTTGTTCAACACACTTTCAAGTAAAGATCAAAAAATCATTGGTAGCTCTTTTAGTCACTGGAATGAAGAGGTTGAGATGTGCAGGACAGCCCCAGAGCTTCTTTTGCAACTTAACTAAGGCTGCACTACTGCTGAGACACCCGAGTGTGGCACACCTTTGGAAGGAAGAGTTTTCAGTCTTTATCAAACAGTTTGCAGATTCTCTAATGTAGCTTCACCTGGATTTCTACAGGTACAGGTATTTACCTGTATATAATTTATTTTTTATTTATTACCTTTATATTATTAATTATACAGGTATTCACCATTTCTGAAGTCAGTACCCTCTGAAGACCACGTGTCACTAAATGCATGCCATAACTCTGAAATATTAGCAGTTATTATTTGCAGTGCAGTGCCACCTTAAACCTCGTGGTCAGTATTGTGTCTTACCAGGGAGTGCTTATGGGGATCACAATTAGCTGGAGCGCCTGCCTGGATTTGATGACTATTGTCATTAAATCCTCCAGAAGAAATGCTCTTTAAGATTAATTATTACATCAATATTGATGTGTTTAAGACTAATTCCAGAATGCAGGTTTAGTTTATTTTAGGGAATAATGTAATGCAATTTTCTAAATGTGCCTTTTAAAAAAAAAAACACAGTACCTTTTCCCGTAGCTTTTACTTTGTGATTCAGAATGATTTGTGCATTTTACAGTGTGAGGCTTTCAGTTTCTGCAGAGGTGCTCAACTGTCTCTTGCTTGCACAGAATTGAAGGAAGCACAGAATAGAGAGGAGTGACTAAAAAAATTATATCACATTAAAAAAGGAAAAAAAAAAGAACAGCTAAGATCTGGAGAGCAGCACAATTTATAAGATTAACGGAAATGTAACAACTTCTCTAATATATCAAGGAAACTACAAGAGGAAATTCAACAAAATGTTTTCCATGATGTCCAAAAGAAAAACAAAAATCAAATATTCAAATAGCGTTGAAGAAAGATCAGGTTGTAAATGGCATCTCTGTTGTCTGAGCCACTGAAATGGGTTGTCCAGTGGGGATTTCCCATCTCCACTTGACATAAATATGCTGGATTTCTGAGTATTAGACCAAAATTTCACATTACCTGCAGTTTTACTGGCCAGTGTTGATCTATAGAAGAAATTTCTTCTAAAAGTGTGCCTGTACAACACCACTGCTTTCTAACTGGCCTCTGTGGAGTAGCAGAATTAGTGTTTCCTTGGAATTTGGTGCAGAAATACCTTGGGATGTGGATTGTTCAGATGTACAGATCATTTTCCCCAGGCCAGGAATGCAGTGTTATTCAGCCCTGAAAAGAAATGATTGGATGCTGTTTAAGCCAGACTAAATGTGAGGAGAGATTTGGAGATGTGGCTTGGCTGAGCTGGATGATTTTTCAGGGTCCTTGTCTGCCTGTTTTTCACAACTCTGTAAACACAGCACTTGTAAGCTTTGAAAATTTGTTTTGGAATGAAGAAGAAAAAACTCCAGACATGAGGTAGTTCTTCAGAAGTGTGTTTTGTTTACTGCTCTGCAGATCTAGATTGTTAATGGTCACCCCTTTCTCTGGGCTTTGTTCTTTTACAGGTCTGTTCACAAATTTGGATTAAACCACTCTTTTCCCCATTTACCAAAAAGTTTGTCATTCTGTTTGTCTTCAAGCTTAAATGTCTGGTTATTTCTGAGGTACAGACTGTATTTAATATTAGTAACAGTGAATCACAGGATAAATGCATTTATTTTTTTCTGTGACCTTAAAAATATGCAGCATCTGTTGCTCAAAAGCAGGTGTGGGCACAGTTGTGTGGAGTTCTAGAATTCACTCATGTTAGGGGTCTGTATGTGTTGTTTGTGCATATATATTTATATTGATATGATTGCCCTGAAGTTTAATCAACTAAAATGAATTCAAAACAAGAATAATTTTATATATATAAACAATTATTTCATAGGAAAACAAATCTTTGTGTTATGTCCTATCTTCATGAGAAATGTCTCATGAAATTTTTTCTGTACTAAGGTTTGCACTTGTCTTGAATTCATCAGTTACTTTATTTCATATCGACTTTGATTCTCTTTTTAAAAGAAAATAAAGATTCAAGACTTTCAGGCTGTCTTCAAAACAAATTCAAGGCCTCCTTCCCCACATCTGATCCTCTCAGTGAGACTCTTCTGCTAATTCAGCCAAATCTGAAGTCGTTTTTCTAAGAGACAAAATACCCCATTCCTTTGTTCTGTTCTCTGTTCTCCATAGCCAATTTCTGGCAGGTTCTGCCAGTGTAGTTTTAAAGAAGGGAGAGAAAAAGACAGTGAGTAGGAAGTTGGGTAAAATGAGAGGGCTTTTTCTGGGCGGCGGATTTAGGTGGTGTGGAAGTGTTGGCTTTTGGCTGTGCCTGGCTGACGCTCCCTGCAGTTCTGATAACACCCGAGGCCTGAGCTGGCCTTGGGGCTGGGCCTGGCTGAGTTTGCCCAGCACTTTGGGAGGGCCAGGCCCCCTCCCTAGAAATGGCAGGCAGTGTCCCCCCGCAGTGCTGGGGCTGCTGCAGGCCCAGCTGCCGAGTGTGCTGCTTCTGCAGCCCCTGCGTTCCTGGCTCAGTGCTGTGGTGCCATCGCTGTCACCTGGGGGAAGCAGCAGGAACCGGGCTCTTCTCTTTCACTCTTGGTGTTTTACTCCTTGTTTATTGTCCTGTCTGCAGCTGGTTCCTGATGGGGGAGACAAGAATAATGATGGGGTGTGTAAATTAGATCCTCAAGCCTGTTCTCTACTCAGACATACAGAAGACCAGACACATGCAAAGAATTTATATTTGTTTAAAGCACATTAGAAATGTATGATAATGGCTTTTACAGGGTTTGGAAGTCTGGAGATTTTGTCAAGATAAACACTACAACAAGACTCATGTGCCAGCCTGGAAGAGAAGTGTTCAGTGCAGATTCTTCTCTGAGTGCTGTGAATGCATCTTTGCCATAGTGACCTAGTGATTACTAGTATAGGAACTAACTAAACTGCTTTTATTTCTGATGGAAAGAAACAGGAACATTCCAGGTTGTTAAGTGTTTGTTATCATTGCAGAGCAAAATAATTAAAAAAAACCCAAAACCCTAAAAAAACCTTAAAATTCAATCTATATGAGGCACAGCTGCTTTTTGAGATGATCTCAGTAACTGCATAGTTGTAGTCAGTTTGCTTCTGTGTAAAGACAGCAGTGCCACAAATAATTATAATGTGTTTTATCTGGTTTCAGGTTGGTACAGAGGTGTTTCCATTAAGAAGCCCAGTGTCAAGGTAAACATGAATACATTTGTTAATCTAATGGGAGATTAAATCTATTTTGTTGTTGCAACCCAGTAAACTTTTCATTTTCCTTCTCTAACTCTTTTCGGGTGGGTGGATTGGATTTCTTTTTAAATTGAGTGATACTCATTAATCACTCGAAGGATCAGAAACTTTCCTGGCATGTAACATGTAATTTTTTCAAGATTTATAAAACTCATCAAATTTGATCCTTTCCACCCTACTCACCTAAGAAAAGCATAGGTGGGTGATATTGCATTGCTTTAATACAACATTTTTAAGAACACATTTAATAAGTTGAATTATTAATCTAAGACAACTTTGAATAAAGTTGGTTGAAAAAGGATTTT